>JAXBDA010001054.1:0-62873 GCA_036023075.1 Gaultheria prostrata | reverse complement strand
TTTGCAAAGGACATGAACCTTGAACTCTACAACCACTAAAGTATAACTATGATAGATCAACCGTCGTAAACCAAAAAATATTTATGGTGTGAGAGTTATTTTTATCTACAATGCATCAAAAAAAAAAAAGACAAAAAGTTAATTAGCCAAAAATGCAAACTAATAAACATTTATGGTGTAAGAATTATTTTTATCTACAATAGATTAAAAAAAAAAGAAGACAAAGTTCATTTGGCCAAAAACACAGCTAAGGGGATTTGAACCCTGCCCAACTAGATTTCCTTAGCATGCCCTGACCAACGCTGCAAGCAGCACAATTGTTTAAAAACCCGGAATAATTTATATATGATATTTACATCTCCGGGGATTTTTTTTTTGGTTGCCCTAACCCGGGGGGTTGCCCAAGCCCGGGGGCTTGTGGGGCTTACCCCGGGGCCGGCACTGACAATACGCACTCATTAAAGATGTGTACTATATGCACCTGGTATATGGTTCATATTGTGCGCCATCTCATGGCAATCGTAACATTTTTTTAGTGTCTCGTAACTTTTATTGAAAACTCGTAACTTTTCAGCAATATGATTCATCACATTTTAGTGTGCTCGTAGCTTCTATACAAAAAACCCATAGTAATTTTTTATTCATAAGAGGTAATCGATTCGTAATATTTTTAGAGGTGTATATGATACATACCAAAATAAGGGTGTGTATCTTTCCCTACAAATTTAAGGATAATGTAAAGGATTTTCCATAATCTTCCTTCGAATATTTAACTTGTTGAATATTTCTATCCACGGACACAACATACATGAATCCTGATTACGTATTACGCAACATTTGTCCTTTTTTCACTTTATTTAGTGTAATTCGTCATTTTCTTCATGCGGTAGAGCTCTTGGATGCATTCCGGGGTAGAGCTCTTGGATGCCTCACGCTGCATCCCGGGATCGAGTCTCATTACCCCCTCCTCCATGTAAATAGATTAGGAATGACGAATGAAGTAATAAAACGTGTAAAAATGGCGGCTAGTTAAACTTAAACATGTGTCAAAGCTAACTTAATTTATTCTGTAACTAAGGTTGAATTATGTTAAATGACTATTTGTTCATTTAACGAACTAATTCACTACATATCTCTGTTCTATTTCAGGATTTAGTGAGGTTAAGGCCGGCTGCTGTGGGTTGGGAAACCTAAATGCAGAGATTGCATGTTTGCCAATTTCCACCTATTGCTCCAACAGAAGTGACCACCTCTTTTGAGATGCAGTCCATCCCACAGAGGCAGCAGCTCGTATTTTCATAGACACCATTTTTGATGGTTCACTACAATATGCGATCCCGATTAATGTTAAGCAGCTAATTGTTGCATAAACTTACGACAAATGGTGCATGTGAATTGTTTTCCTTTGTAATTCAAAAAATAAGTTTACGTGCGTCTCTCGACTAATTCATAAGGAATTGTTTGCAGAACTTTGATAACCTTCTTTAATAGACTATACTTCTCAATGTATTTGCAGTTAAATGTCTTCTAAAATTCCTGTGAAATATAAATGAACATAAATTTAGAATGAGCACGAGACATCATGCGAAACATATGTTACTGTTCTCACATTGAATACATGCGTGCTCATATTTTATTTCGAGAAGTATTTCAGACGTACATTGCTTATGTAAAGACATTAGAAGAAGCATTAATTTCAAAAATATGACCATCTTCGATCAGAAAAATTATCTCAGTTTTCTTTTAGATTGTAAAAAGTAGATTTATTGTTTGTACGCAAATTTGGCACAAAATTCTAACAAGGCCGAAAAGATTAATTGGTCCTATAAAATTGATGGGCCTACATTAATTTTATTTTTCTCCACCAAAGCCCAATTAATTTGTTGAAGATTTGGCCCGTAAATTGCAATTAGAAGTCACGGCCCATAATTATAGAGGGTGGCAGCTGAGGCCATCTTGAATATTAAGGATTTTGACGTGAATTTGTTTGGAATAAATATAAATGGCCCTAATTTGAAAGGCAGTTGTCCCATGTTCCTTGAAATTAAGGAATAAAACTTCAAAAATAATAAATGTACAAAAGTGTCCAACTCGGCTCCAACACACTCACATGGTGTGTGTACCCCACACAAATTTCACACTCACGTGTGTGTGGGCTCCACACTCCATGTGAGTGTGTTGGAACCGAGTTAGACATTTTTGTTGTACATGTATCACTATTGATAAAACTTCGCTATCAAAATTATCCTTGTGCATTGAGAGATATTTTAGCTGAAAACAATCTTTAATGATTATCAACACAAAGATAGGAGGGTGGTTATTGCCACATGTCATGTTCCCACGGCCTCCTCAAGGCTCCACTAACCCATTACCCGTGAAAAATGGAGGGGGAAATTGGGCGTGGAGGCCTATCAATTTGAAGTTGGGCGTGGAGGCCTATTTAGTGCAATTTGTCCCATCATGCTCTTAAGAAATATAGGAGTAGATCCTTCCCAGGGACTGTGCAATGGAACAAGCCTTATATGTCGAGACTTGCAAAACCCTGTTCGGCGTGGAGGCCTATTTAGTTTAGTTTTGTTGACATTATCATTTTCCTCATTTCTCTCTCTATCTCTCTCCACTCATTACACCTTTTGACATCATCAAAACTAAACTACCAAACGAACAGGGCCCATATCATTCGTGCTGAAAATAGCGGTTGGAGATCATAAAGGTGAAACAGTGTTTTTGCTCCTGTTGCGGATGGCCAAAAACCGGTCGCCCTTCAACTATCAAAGATGTATTTGCTCCTGTTGCGGATGCCCAACCACCAAAGATTATGAATCTTCCTTTGACAAAGAGTGAGCAATACGGACCATCACTTTATATTTTAAGTTCATATTGAAATGCTGTTAACTGACACTGAAGAATCATGGCAGCTAGTCTAAATTTTCCATCCAAAACAGCACCATTTTGGTTGCCTCGAAATAAAAAGTGCAGACAATCTACGTGCGTTATAGTCTCATCCGTTTTTTAAGAATGATCATCGATCTTATCCCATAATTTCAAACTTTTTATGGTTTGTTGCAAGCCCAGAATTTGATGCAATGGTATCTACCGTGGTATATTCGTGCAAAGATAGATCCTGAACTTAAGACTTAAGACCTTCGATGAGGATGCTTGGACATTTCAAAAAGTCATTTATAGTTCGCACTCATCGTCCTTGGGTGAATTCTATTAGCTGTATTTTGGTCGCTTCAGATATGTCCCTCCCAAATTATGTTATTTTTCTTCATTCAGTTTACTTTCTTACTCATCTACATAACTCTTTGTTTCATACTACTGTTTTACATAACTCAGTACCAATTACTTTCATAGTTTGATATCATTGCAGACATGTCCCTCCAAAATTATACTCTATTTTCCTTCATCCAGTTTATTTTGGCGGATGCAGTTCCGTTCGGTTCGGGTTCAATCCACAACTGAACGATCCATCCGTATATCACTCACGGATGGGTTGCGGATGCACAAAACGATAATCCGTCACGAGCGGATCGGATTGAGAACTGAACCGATCCACCGTGAACATCCCTAGTTGTACATAACTCGGTACTAATTACTTTGAGGGCATGTGTACTATGGTAATGCTTAACTATGAGCGATCGATGAAAGTCTCAATTCATGATGGACCTATTTATCCGATTGGGCTATGGGCATAAATTTTCGCGCCTTGCGCACAACCACCTTTCTAGTTTTCAATCCAATATACTGCGCTCATTTAAAATATCTAGGCTGCTCCTTAAAAGTACTACTCTCTCTGTCCCAATTTATTTGCTCTCTACGAAACTACGTGCAATTTTCAAACTAAAAATTAATATATTTATTAAAATAATTTTTGAATTTTTTTTGCACCGTATTAAAGTTTTCAATGACATCTATCAAACAAGATCCACATTGATTAGAAAATTATTTTTGCAAGTACATTATTTTTTAGTTTGAAAATTGCACGTAGTTTCGTAATAAGCAAACAAATTGGGACGGAGGGAGTACTAT
This sequence comes from Gaultheria prostrata, assembly GCA_036023075.1. NCBI lineage: Eukaryota > Viridiplantae > Streptophyta > Magnoliopsida > Ericales > Ericaceae > Gaultheria > Gaultheria prostrata. The sequence goes on along the minus strand of JAXBDA010001054.1, from coordinate 58,841 downwards.
ATAGGCTGGGGCAAGAGCCCTTTAAGACACTCAACGGCCTCCAGCCCAAAAAATCGAAGTAAAAGTTGGCAGCTTCTCTTTTCACACTTTAGTCCGTACAGAACTTGTGCATTTAAACCCCGTCCAATGTCCATCCACCGAGAGAGAGAGTGAGAGAGACAATGAGATTTCTTGTGTTTGAGTTTCTCTGTTATTAATGCTCGGACGCTGGTTCCAGCCATGTTTGTGTTAGGTGACTCGATAGTTGATGTGGGCAACAACAATTACCTAAGGTTTTTCCTTATCAAAGCAAATCTCCCTCACAACGGCATTGATTTTCCAGGCAAAAAACCAACCGGAAGATACTGTAATGGCAAAAACATTGCTGATTTCCTCGGTAAGTATGATTATACTATGTACTATCATATACTTGATAATGCAAGTTTTAGGTAGGGTTGAGTTCATTGCAGTGGCAGCTAAAGAAATTTTGAATAAGGAGTTAAAAAATGATCTTAACTCTACTAGCTTTATTCACTAGCCATATATACATGCCGATAAAAAAAAAAAAACCATATATCCTGCCTAGGGGTGCACATACACCGGGCTGGGCTCATACTAGATAATAACGAGATTTGTGCATTCCCAAGCCCGGCCCATTTATAACCGGACTTCATTTAATATGCCCAACCCCAACCCAACCCAACCCAACCCAAATAAAATTTTAATTTCTCAAACCCGTCCAAGAAGCCCATTTATTTTTCTAAAGCATGGTATCACAATGATAAATTAGTCAACTATAATGATCGCAATCATAATTCACTACCGTAATAATATATTCTAAGTTATAAGTTCTTACAAAATATTAAAAACAGACCTATAAATTAAAGTGCAATTAAAGTACTCAAAAAAATGGAACTCTCTAACATCCATCAATCTCGATATATAGTATTAAAATAAAATATTATTTAAATTGGGCCGGGCCGGGCTTTAGAGGAATTTCCCAATCCTAGCCCATTTAGTAAACGGGCTTAAAATCACAACCCATCCCAGCCTTATGTGCCTAATATTTATCCCAAGTCCTAAAATATCGGCCTGGAAGGGCTACCGGACCAGTGTGTACCCCTACTCCTGCCTGAAAGGGTCCTTAAAGAAGATTAATGGTGTATACGGTAACTTTTTTGTCTTTAAGCTACAACCAAAAGTAAGGTAATCTTTTTTTATTGTAGCTTTTTGGGCTTTCATGCGATGAGAAACTTTTTGGACTTTCTGAGCAAAAAGTAAAAAAAGTCGATAAGAGGAACGAGACCTTAAGGGTTTTTTTTTTAAACTTAGGGAGAATAAATTAAAAGCAAGGAAAATTCAAAAAATTTCTCTTCCGATGTTTGGTTTGAAGAGAAAGAGGAAAGAAAAGTAATAAATTTTAGTATTGTGCACAATAAATTTTTCTCCCATTTTACGAGTCATTCCCCCCACCCATTTTCCTTTCTTTTGTATTATTTTCTCTCACTTTCCTCAAGTTTTACAAAGTGTAATCTTGTTTGGTTTGGGGTAATGCTTGGAGGAGAAATGAGGGTAATAATTGGAGAGAGATAGAGAGATAAATGAGAATAATAATTAAAATTAGAACTGCTCAAAAAATCCGATGAATTGTAAAACCGGTCCGAACTGACCAATCTGTACGGTTTGAATTGAAACCATGTATTAATAGAACCTTTACCCATATCACTAAAAGACTTTGACGTTGTTCCACAAAATTGTATTTTTTTACAAACTGTTTTTTACTTTCTTTTCACGCATTACTAAATATTTCATTCTTTCACAATATATCATATTAAAAAATAAATTAACAATAACAGACAGTTAATAACGAAGACCTGAGTAACAAAATCAACAATCAGACCGACTCTCTCTCTAAAACCCTTTGACTTCTCTCTACCATATCTTCTTCTACAAAGTACGTAGCGCCGGCTAGATCTAGGCGGGGGAGGCGCCCCGCTGCGTCTCCCCCCCTTTATCCCTCCTCTTTCTCTCCATCTCAACACCCTCCACCTTCCGATTTATGATCTTTTCTCCTTCCTTTATTCAAAAATTGATCGGCAACAATGAGGTTGAGGGGCGGCGGCGTCGAAGCGGAAGGCGGCACCATCGTCATGGTTCTTACTTCTGGTGGTCCTTGAGTCGCTTTGCCATTTGATTAGAGGCTCTTCAAGGGACTCTCGATTGTCGACGAGGACGGCAGTGGTGAGGCTTTCTTTTTCTAATCTCTTTCCTTCTCATATCTGTCTTTTTTTCGTCCCCCTGACCTTAATGCTGTGTGGGTCTACTGCTATTCATTGCCGTTGTTTCTGTTGGAATCTCCGGTTTTGGCTTAACAGTAAAGGGTGTGTCGGTGGGGGTGGTGGTCGTTGTGGTCTCCCGCTACTGTTACGAGTGGGTGCCGTGGTTTTTGCTTAACGGCTTAGGAGCATCCGAGGTAGCTTGGTTTGTTTGTTTCGTCGGTGCTGCTTCTCTTGGGTTATCCGGAGGTGGTTTGGGGTGGTGGTGGAGGTTTTGTATATTGCTTTAGGATTAGGTTTTGAGTTTTCTAGGGGTTGGGCTTTACCCACTTGTTTGGGCTAGGTTTTTATGTGCTTTATTGTTTCTATGGCTTTGTTGGCCTCAAGTATATTTTCATAGTTGTATCAGAGCATTTCAAGCCCATAAGGTATTTGGGCTTTGCCCATTGGGTGTTCCACCTTTAGTTGAATTTTTTTTAATTAAATTTTGTTTGCCGATCATGAAAAAAATAAAGAAGAGCGAGTTTGTAGAAAACGCCCATCACCTTTTTAATGCCAATAATGTATTCTCTAGTCTATTCTTCCCAACTCTATTTTTCATCTACACAGACGTGTGTTTTATTTTTCTTGATGCATTCATGTGTGTTTGCCACATAAATGCCGATTGTAAGTAAGCCTAAATTTGTAGACTTTATCGATCGTTGTTATTTAAGCCACCCAAGCTTAATCTAGATGTTACTCCATTTATTGTTAATTGATTTTAAGTTGAAACCCTCCAAAAAAAATCTAAGAGATTGGTATTTCTAAATTGTTTGGCAGCTCAGATAGTGGGATTAGCATCACCACCACCATATCTCTCCCTCGTATCCAAAGGCAAGGCATTTCCAATCACCGGCGTTAGCTTTGCCTCCGGAGGTGCCGGAATCATTAATACTACAAATAAGGGCCCCGATGAACTCTTTGTAAGTGAAAGCAATTGCTCCAACTCCGTTTTACTTTCTTTTATTCCTTTTCCTTCGATCCATAGAAGCTAGAGTTCATCAAGAATCCACAAGGCCGGCGGCCATGGCTCGATATTTAGGAGTTTGCTCTCTCTTAAAATTTCAGATTTGATTCTCATAGCGAGCAACTCCTGGAGCCACATCACTAGGGGCGGCTCCAGCGCTAACAATAATGCACAGCGTGTCTATGATGAAAAGTTGTATGCAAAAAAAAAAAAAAATTCTGACTAGGTGAAAGAGATATATGTACATATATAATACATCGTTTGACAAGAATAGACTCTACATATTAGAAGATGAGACTCCAACATATTAGAAGATGAATAATTCAGATAACAACAAAAAAAGTTCAGTAGAGCCCACAACGGTTATCACAGTTTCCACCGTCGGCAGATAGAATTTAATCCCATCTAGTCAAGTTAGAGCTGAGGTTAACGTGTTTTAACTCGGCTTGTTTACCCAACCAAACAATTGTTTACCTAATGAGTCAATCTCAAACGATGCTTTAATATAACCGAATATCTGTTCATGTTTGGTCCTTTTTATGGGCTTGCCTTGTTCCTCTCCAACTTCTAAGAGCATGTTTGGGAGATAACTTATCCCATTTTTAACTTCTCTTTTTTTAATTTTGAGTGTTTGGCCGTCTCCTCCCAAAACAGCTTCTTGCAAAACGTGTTTTCCATTTTGAGCTTTCCAAAGCCAAAAGCCGAAAACAAGTATGAACCTCCTTTTCACATTCTCCACTTGCAAAACGCATTTTGCATATTTCTTCCAAATTCAAAACACATTCTGACCATAATCCAAAAAAGCTAAAAAATTAAAAATGAAAATATGAAAAGTGGGCTCCCAAACACCCCTAAATCCCTTTTGCCTACATCTTCTTACTACTTGTTGTTTTGTTTTGGTATTTGGTTTGTAGATACAAGCGATTCCTTTATCTAAACAAGTTGAGCATTACTCGACAGTGTATCAAGATCTGGTGCGACAGCTAGGATCAGCTGGGGCCCGAGACCATCTCTCCAAATCACTTTTCATCTTTGTAATTGGAAGCAGCGACCTACTTGTGTATGTAGATTCCGGGTCGGACCTCCCTCTGAAAACCAGCCCACAACAATATGTTGATTCAATGGTTACGACCCTTAAACAAGAGTTGAAGGTAATGCAGAGTATTTGGATATTGTGTTTTCTTTTTCTTTTTTGTTTTTTGAACAAGTTTAGGAACAAAACTTATGGACACAACTATATCTGAACCAGTCTGATAGCTGGACATAGGATGGGAGGATGAAAATTTCTCTCGCTTATCTCTACCTTCTCTCTTCTTTATCCTATATCTCAATCTAACTAATCAGTTGTTCACGGTCCGGATTGGTCCGATTCTTTAGTAAATCTCTAGCTTTACTAGAGAACCAAACTATTCTGAAAGGTTCTCAAAAATTGAGAACCAAAAACCTAACCAATATATGTGTAGAACCTGACCAGAATCAAACCGCATGACCGATCTGATTTTGGTTTGGTTCTCGTTCTATCCAGTTAGCATTCAAACACTTTTTTAAAGCAATTAACTCATAAAATAGTTATAGAAATTTTAATAAGATTTCAAAACCTACTAAACACACTAACAATCCTTAATTTTTTAGAGTCTCCTCTAAATAGATTAACTTCGCAAGGAAAAAAGGAACTTACCAAAAAATGATCCGGTTCGGCTCTGACCACACGATTTTTAAAATAATAACCAGTAACCGAATCAAAAGCAATGGTTCTTATTTTTTCATAACCATAATAAGACCTATGAACCGCAGAACCAAGCGAAATATGACGATTTGGCCCGGATCGAATCGTTAAGCGGTTAGGTCGGTTTTCTTGAGCACCCCTACGTAGGTCTAGTCTCTCAGTAATGAGTCTCGTTTAGTTTTGGACTTTTGCGGTTTATATCAGTTTTTTTGACGATTTTAAATGTTTTTGACGATGATCGAAATTGTACATCTCGTAGACCTTGCAGAGAAGGCCAATAATGAACTAATTTACTTGATCATATATCTAAATCATGTTTGTGAAAGAAAACATAGATTTTACCATCACCGTAGGCCCCCTATGGTTGAACTGAACCTCTAAGAGCATCTCCAACACTACTCCCTACATTACCTTGCAAAAAGTAAATGTTGGCAAATCTATTTTTAGAGCGGCCGTAGGGAGTGACATTGTGTAACCAAATCCAATATTTAATTAAAACCCTTCCTAATACCAATTGGTTTTAGGAGAGATGGTGGAAAAACGGTCCTACAAGTGGTATCAGAGCCAGGAGGTCCTGGGTTCGAGTCGCGGGAGCTTCATTGTGAGGGAGGGATTGTTGGGCCCGGAGTGCCCCCATGGATTTGGTCACACAATGCCACTCCCTGCGATCGCTCTAAAATAGACTTGCGGGTGTGATGTTGAATGCCACAAAAGACTTAATTAAAACCTTTTTTAATACTAATTGGTTTTAGGAGAGATGGTGGAAAAGCGATCCGACAGTAAAAAAAGAAGAAGGACAAAATCTACTTTACCTATTTACTTTTTCAAAATGAATTCCAACGCTACACTCTATTCTCTATTCTTGCTCTCTACTTAAATAATTTTTTATTTTTAAATGTCTACCTATAGAATTAAGTGGCAAAAAGGTAAATAGGAGGAGAGAGAGACAGTGTAGCTATTCTCTTGTGCTCTTTACTAATAGCAAGTCTGAATGACCCAAACTAGAATAACTAGCCAAGTAGAGAGCCTCGTAGAAACATAAAATTGGGTTTGGTTAGGTATTGTAGCAAAAAAGGGTCCAAGTAGAGAGCTTCTTGGAGATGTTCTTACCGTGTTCGGTTGAGGTCTTTAGATCTAGTTTTTGTACTGTAGCAAACTCTAATAGGGCTGAGAGGGAGAGAGAGAGAGACAAAGCTAAATCATTTGTGTGAAACTCTTAAGTGGGTCTCAAAAAGTTTCTATGCAAAATCTAGTTTTGGCTCTTTATATACTATATTTCTCTCTCTCTCAACCCATCACATCTCTTTGAATAAGAGTTTCTCTCTCTCTAATCCCAATCACAATTTGCTACCGTGCGAAAACTAGGTCTAGAGACCTCAACCGAACATGGTCTCTAAGGGCTAGACCTGAGTCTCTTTCCTAATTCGATTCGCCATTGTTTTTCATAGTTTCTCAACATATCCAGCTTCCCTCTAGTCTACCCCTGTGTGGGCTGGGAGTTTCTAATAGGACTCGTGGATCTTTCTCTACTTTGATGATAGAAGTTCATTTTCTGGCCTGTACACTTAAACCATTCACCCAAAAGATTAACTTTAATATGATAATCGAAGACACGTGAGTTCATCCCTTTATTATTCTCTATTTATACAAAATTCACATGGACATATAGTTTTACAACTTGCAAACATCTGGGTCCAACAAGATGGATAATTAGTTTCTCATCGACATTTGTGACGTTTTGGCTGCAGCGAATGCACAGTTTTGGGGCACGCAAGTACGTGGTATTTGGGGCCCGCCCAGTGGGCTGTACTCTCAAAATAATGAGTCAGATCAGAAGAAGCAATGGGGATCAATGCAATGAAGAAGCAAACCAATTGGCAATCAAGTTCAATGAAGGCCTCAAGCCCATGTTACATGGGCTCAGATCAGAGCTCAATGGCATGGTCCGATACTCCGTTATTGAAGACTATAATGTGTTTTCTACCATCACTCAGAACCCCTCCACCTTTGGTACTTCCACTTATTTTCTCCAAAAGCTATCATAATGTGTTTTACTAACTAATTATTCATAGTCCGGTCCGGAAGAACAACTACGTGGTGCTTCGGATCATTAGAACATCACCCATTAAATCTGTGTACCATATGCATCTAGTGTATGGTTCATATTGTGCCACCTCATGACAATCGTAACATTTTTTTAGCATCTCGTAACTTTTATTCAAAACTCGTATTCAACAATATAATTCATAGTGTTCGTAACATTTTTAGAAGTGCGGGTGATACACAACAAAATAGGGGTGTATATTGTAGTTTTTCCCTACGGGTTTTAGCACAAGTAAAGGATTTTCCATAATCTTTCTTCGAATATTTAACTTTTTGAATATTCCTATCCACGGACATGACATACATGAATCCTGATTACGTATTACTTTTTTCATTTTATTTTGTGCAATTTGTTGTTTTTTTTTTTTAATCGTAGAATCACTATTTAACTTATAAAACGTGTAAAAATGGCGGCCAGTTAAACTTAAAGATGTGTCAAAGCTAACTTAATTTATTCTGTAACTAAGGTTGAATTAGATTAAATGATTATTTGTTCATGTAACGATCTAATTCACTACCTCTGTTTCTATTTCAGGATTTAGTGAGGTTAAAGTCGCATGCTGTGGGTTGGGAAACCTAAATGCAGAGATTGCATGTTGGCCAATTTCCACCTATTGCTCCAACAGAAGTGACCACCTCTTTTGGGATGCATTCCATCCCACAGAGGCAGCAGCTTCTATTTTCATAGACACCATTTTTTATGGTTCCCTACAATATGCGATCCCGATTAATGTTAAGCAGCTAATTGTTGCATAAACTTAATTGCGACAAATGGTGCATGTGAATTCTTTTCCTTTCTAATTCAAAAAATAAGTTTACGTGTGTCTCGAATATTTCATACGGAATTGTTTGCAGAACTTTGATAACCTTCTTTAATAGACAATACTTCTCAATGTATTTCCAGTTAAATGTCTTCTAAATTTTTTGTGAAATATATAAATGAATAGAAATTTGAAATGAGGACGAGACACCATGCGAAATACTATGTTACTGATCTCACATTGACTATATCCGTGCACATATTTTATTTCAAGAAGTATTTCGTACGTACATTCCTTATGTAAAGACAGGTAGAAGAAGCATTATATTTAAAAAATATGACCATCTTCGATCAGAAAAATTATCTCAGTTTTCCTTTAGATTGTAAAAAGTAGATTTATGTAACCTCATACCTAGACATGTTAATGCCTTTATTTACCTAACAATTTGTTCACTTTGTTATACATCCCTCCATTTACCTAACATTTCCTAGAGTTAGACATTATTCTTCTCCCACCCGTTACTTTGGTTCAAGTAAGTTAGGTGCGATGTTCATATATATTTATTAAAAGATGAGATTAAATTAGAGGCAAATGTAAGAGAGGTTCGGTACTGAGTCAATATAATATAATAGAATGAGCTGGAGAGGTAAGAATAATCAACGGTTAGAGATGAGAGAATGGAGTGATCTAGAGGAAGAGTGAAGAAGATAGCAGGTTTATATAGAAAAGGGTAAAGCAGTGGAGCTCTTAGCTAATCCATGAGGGTACCCAAGTGATCTTGGGCCAACACTCAGGCACCAGGTGTCTTCCCATAATATGAGGACACATGTCCTTTTCGTACACCTTGGTCGCGACGAACCTCTCTTCTTTTGTAGCCACCAAACCACTAGATACCCTTTCATTCCCGTTAGAGCAAGGCCATAACCTATTCGGTCGTGCTTGTACCACAACAAAGTCTTAGAAGGCCCCTCAAGTCCTGCCTTAGATCGAAGGAAGCATTTGCTTGGGCTAAGTATAAATGACTAGCTTTCGCGCGTTATCGCCCATGTCTCTGGGCCGTGCTAGCCGTTGTGCCTATAGGCTTTTGTCCATTTTTGGATGACCCATGGCTAAACACGTGTTTCCCCATTGGGGAGGTTATATTGCCCTGGTGACACTCGTGCGGGTCAACCCGCGCCACTCTGCCACGTGTCGCGCAGTCCATGTTGACATGAGTCAACATATGATTGGAGGGTCAATTCAGACTTTAGTCAAAATTCTTCTGAACGCTGACCTTCCCTACATCAAACATCTAGACGAATCGAGCCTTAAGTCTTAATCAATTGGGATTTGCCATTGCCAAGATTGTGAACTAATTGGAGTATAATGGTTTGACATTAACTATGTTGTGGAGAGTTGGGTATTTGTATTAATAGTACAAGTTTCACATTAAATTTTTCAAGATGAAATCCTATTAGGTGCCGTTATTCTTGTTTTTTTTTTGGTACATAAGGTTTCATTAAAATGACACTTGATTTAAAAAACTTCTAGAGGCTTACATGAGGCAAAAAAGAGCTATTTAGATAATCAATTAAACCAAAAAAAGAGAGTAAATCCCAGTTTTTTTTTTGGTCTTTTTTGACGTAATTAATTGATGCCCAAATTGGAGAGAGAGAGAGGTGCGAACACAATAATTGTGGTTACACTTCACATTGTGTTTTTTCAAAAATGTCCTTGCACGTTTGGATGAAATACAACAAGATTAAAACTGAAAACATCAAAAGTCTGATAAATGCAATATGGTAACCTGTAAAACATGTTGAAATTATTGAATTAATCCCTCCTCACTATCCCTACACGCAACACATGCAACATCTACAGAAGGGGGCATTTTCATCCGAAATACTAGTAAAAAATAAAGTGGCAAGCCACCGTGGTTCTTTTATGTATAGGTTTTTGATACAAAGCTACTAATCTGCTCAATAATTATGCCATGCATCCTTGAAGAACATGTTTACTTTAGTACTCCTCTAACCATGGCCACGCCCACGAACCTATGTATTGGCGTGTTTCATAATATGTTAATAATTCATCATAGAATGAGATTTTCCGGATTAGAATGCAATCCGAAATGCTACACTTATACAAGACATAACTAGACAAACTTTGGCAGGATGGGGATTTCATCGTTGCTCAAGATAAATTGAGTCTTTCTAGTCCTTGTTATATACTCCCTCCGTCCCAATTTGTTTGCTCACTACGAAACTACGTGCAATTTTCAAACTAAAAAATAATGTACTTGCAAAAATAATTTTCTAATCAATATGGATCTTGTTTGATAGATCTCATTGAAAACTTTAATACGGTGCAAAAAAATTTCAAAAATTATTTTGATAAATACATTAATTTTTAGTTTGAAAATTGCACGTAGTTTCGTAGTGAGCAAACAAATTGGGACAGAGGGAGTAATAACGTATCTTCCTTCATGGATGCAAATCATTTGTAAAATTACCATTCACAAGGTCAATATTTTGATTATAAAGTATTGGAAAATGCTACTCTCTCCGTTCCATAAAGTTGGTTCCTACGGAACTGTGTGCAATTTTTAACCTTAAAAATACTTTATCTACTAAAATAAATTTTTGAATTTTTTTTTGCACCGTTCAAAAGATCTCATCGAAAACTATCAAATAAGATCCATATTGCACAAAAAATATTTCTGTAGGTACTTTTTTCTTTGTCTATATATATTGGTTTTTATTGGACAATCTCATCTCAAACGCAGAACCAAACATAGCCAAAGAAAATTTTCGAAGTACCAAAAAAATAAAACATAGCAAAAGAAAACATACCTAGCTGTGTCACTCCTCCCTGCCTTTAATTAAGAATCAACTCAGGGGGTCCTGAACTACAATTGGAGATGCGACTGCTTTAGTCCCTAATTTTTTTTTTGGATTTTAGGGACCCTTTCTAACTTTTGTACTCTTTATAATAGTCTCACAAAAATGAGTTTCATCTTTAATCTTCATATTTTAGGTCCCAAAAAAGTCAGGCAGACCTCATACACTTGGTTTAGCCTAAAGACTTCAATATGTTTCTCCAGACGTGAATTTTAGGATTCTATGTTTAGTCAGTTGCTTGTAAACTAGCCTGGACACCTAGTTATTGAGTCAGTTGCTTGTAAACTAGCCTGGACACCTAGTTATTGATGATCACTTGAGTATATGTGATAGAAAAAGAGAGAGACCTGTTTTATTTTCCCCGACGCAGAGAGACCTGATGGATTCCGCTGCTATTTTGACTTGTTGTGAGCTTGTTAGGTGTTCAAAATTTGAAGAGTTGAATGGTCAAAACAATATTGAACATATGATTAGTACATACATAGGTTAAGGCAGAGTGTTCATGTGAACACCTAGTGATAAGTGTGGCGCCGCAAGTGCCTCCCCAGATAGAATTTTGAATTTTTTGTCGTCAACAAAAGGAAAGTTTCTGAATTCCCATTGTTGTCAGAATTTCAAGTTGTTCAATTTCCCAATAGTTGTCCTAATGGATGGTGGGCTTTATGAAACGGACATTCTACTCACAAGGCCCCAAAAAGAACGAGGATGAAAGAGACAATAAAAGTGTTACATATTGACCCCAAAAGCTACGGCTTTCACACCCACCACCCTGCGTTGAGGGGCTTGAAGCCACACGGTTTGTTGGGCAACCGGGCTATCACTTAGACGGCCATGGCCGCCCACCAAGCCCATCCTATATGGCCCGGCGGGCGGCGACTGGCTTGTCACGGGTTACATTGAAACCATTTAATTGGTACATAAACACCTCCAAGATTCGCAAACGATACGCGAAAGGATGTGGGCAAGTTCTCTAGATCCCCCGACCCAATATTGTTTTCACTTGGCAACCCCTCGTAGACAACATCATATTCGGCTCATTCATCATAGTGCATGAAAATAATAACCAAGTTAGAAAGTACGTGATTTCGATCACAAGAACAAAACAAGTAGCTAGGTATTATTCCCAAAAAATAAAAAATCACTTACTTTGTTTCCTTGTACAGTCATGAAAATAATAATGATGAACAGTACAAGCCAGCTCAAGAAAACTTCATTTTACTTTTGTGTTTGACGATATGCTAATGGCTATTGGACTCTTTTAATTCTTGTTTGTTTTGGGTTTTAGAGGCTTTTAACACCGGTTTTCAAAAATCAGTTTCAAAACATTTGAGTTTCTCATTTGATAAAATCTGCTAAACTCAACATTTGTTAAAATCACAATTGTTTTTAGCAAATGAAAAAACTATTTGCTCTCACAACAATCTTTGATTTTAGCAAAGATTCTTCCTCATTTCTAATGTTGATTTTAGCAGATTTTATCAAATAAAAAACTTAACCTGAGGATTTTAGAGGTTATTTTTCCCAAAAAAAAAAAAAAGGGTTCCCTTGTGTTGTCTCTTGTATGTATGTGATGTAACAATTTTATCACCTAACAAAGTAAATGAAATCTGTGAGCAATCACGATGTAACAATTTTATCACCTAACAAAGTAAATGAAATCTGTCAGCAATCACGATAGCATTGGTGTTGCTGGGGCATAACCATGTGTTTAACAACCATAAGTTTTGTCAAATTAAATGGACAATGACTTAGCTAGAGGTAGTCTCGGAGACATGTAATTGTCAAATTCATATACTCCTATTTCTTATTGTTAACACATTTTTCACATGTACTTATGGACAAGAGCGGACGCATGATTTACTATCAGGGGCGTTAAGTATCTATAGTATATTCAATATAATACAAAACCAAAAGAGATCTATTCAATCTAGGAGTATATAAACAAAAAGTGGTATGCCAACCGTAACATATTATTTCGTGTACAACTCACCCAAGCGATTTTTCATATTTTGCAAACCGATCCATGATAGTCTCATTTGTTATACTATCAAAAATCTCTCACTCAATTTACACAAACAAACTATCTTACATCCACTAGTCAACCATAATATCTGTCCCCCACCTTTTTACATGTGAGAATGAAAATTTGTCAAATGTAAGTTTAGAAACTTACAAGGAAGATGGTCGGCAAAACATTGAAAGGATCGAAGGCACATTGTGTGCGGGACGGTGCAACCATCTCATCCCTATCGACCTCACCAGTCACCACTTTGATAATATATAGTTATCAAGCAATACTATAGCATCCCAACCCAATAAACTTTTTTTTTTGTACTAGGTAAAAGAAATTTTTATCGATTTCTGAAATAAGAACATAGATAAGAAGGAATAAAGACAAACAAGCCCCGAGACATAGAAGATGACGTTGGGAAGATACTAACAAAGATAAAATAACAATTCAAAACGCTACAACAACAAAGGGAAACAACACTAACATTGACGGAAAAAAACACCACCAACGAAAAAGAACAAATAAAGCGTACCCAAGACTAAAAACAACCAACTGGCTAGCAACCCACATCCAAAAAAGGAGATGCACAACGGAAAAGCGGCAGCAACAAAATCACAACCCAACTACTTCAAGCCCCTTCACTGAATCACTAAGCAAACAAGATTTCAACAAAGCAAAATCAAACTGAGAAGCAACAAAAGCACAAGACCCAAACGCAACACCCATCAAAACAAGACCCCTTACCAAAAAATTCACCAAACTCAGAACTCCACTGTGAGAGGAAGGCGCGTTCCTCCAATTCATTAAAACAATCAAGCTCCTTATTAGAAATTTCACCCTCCTCTAATTCAGTAAACTTCTTTATATTATAACTCTGATCCCACCTCAATTTTACTCCCAACGTTGCACATGTATCCATAGTCTTTCGGATTTGCTCAAGGAAGTTTATTCTTGGAATTAATATAGATTGAATGAACTTAGATTTATTTTGAATAGGTTGATTGGAAATAAATATGATAATATGTATTTAATTTGTTTCATCATATGTATAAACAAATTAAACTGATGTCACCTTTTTTATTACTCCTATATGTTACAGTAATTTTTACTGTTTCCCCACCCAACTTTGAAATCCTATAACCGACGTCCTTTCAAAACCCAATCTCAGCTTTGCTCTCTTTATTCGATTGAGAGTCTTGCCATTCACTCGTGTTCTTATCTAACTTCCAACTCATCGATTCAGCCTTTCATACAATACCTTGAACGGAACAGTAATCCTTGAGTCCTTCATAATTCTACACGTACAACTTTGAAAATCATCAGTGTTTTATCATTTGCATGTTGTAGGTGAGGTCATCGCGTTGACTTATTCGACCGTTGGCTAGCTTATCAGAGCTTGACGCGTGGCAAGCCAAGTTCACTACCGACACGTCAGACGCTGACTAAAGTCATCATTTGGGGGAAAACCCCACTGCGAAGGCCTTGTCTCGCGGAAGGGCAAAATTGATACATATTTACCCAAGTATAGTGCCCTTCACCTTTGACAAGGGGACCCTATATTATGAGAAATTCACCCATCGCGACCCTCCCAAAATGGTATTAACGCGGCGAGAAGATGTTGTTCCGTATAAATGAGGCCCTCGATTGCACCTAGCCACAAGGCAGGGACAGGGAAGTCATTGGGAGCCTAGATTTGGGCATTGTCGACTTAAAGGGGTCGTGGCTATGCCTAATATAACGGGAATAGGAGAGATATAAGTGGCTTGGAGGATTAAGAGGATAAGGGATTGTAGCGATGGAAAGGCGCGCACTTGATAGACTGCGAGGATTATCCTAACGGCCAGTGACGTCACCCACGTGGCCCAAGTATACAGAGAGCACGTGTCGTCATATTATGAGGGGAATGTCTGCAGCCCAATGATTGGCTGCAGATCCCTATAAATATGAGACACTCCTTCACAAATTCCAAGATAGATTGATTTGTCCCCAAGGCACGGAAACCCTAAAGATAGAAAGTAGTTCAGAGCTCTAGAATCAAGAACATTGTTCTTGACAGTGCTCGCGAACCCATTTATCCTATAGCTGGTGCTTAAGGACGTTAATCTAAGGAGTTGACTAAATACCGCTACCTTCTTACTCTGTGTATTTGGCCTAATCCTTCACCCTATCACTTACTTCTTCTCTTCTCAATTGATTGTTAGCTAATGTTTACCTCTCCAAAGTTAAATTTGTTTAACTACCCAAGGACCTCACCTACATATGCAAACAATCAACAAATCATCCAGAGTTTTATCACTTGGGTTATGCCCGGTCTTTATTTCCAGAACCCCGAAATTAGTCAAGATGTGCGCAAGCTGACCTGGACATCCGGTTATCAAAAAAAAAAAAAGAACAATCAGCAAATTAGAAAGTTTTCTGTTTTTCTCTACGAGGTATACTAAAATGACTGAGAAACTGAAAGTGATCAATTTCAAGTTTTTCCAGTTATTTTAATAACAATTAATATGTATAGATCAGCTTATTTCTCTAAAGTTTATTCGTCTAAAGATGAGATGTGACACGATTCCTCCTTGAGAATCTAATACAGAGATAACAAAGAAAGATGGGATGTGACGCGATTCCTCCTTAAGAATCTAATACAGAGACAACCAAAAAAAAAATATTCATAAGAAGTTAATTACTCAAATAATCGACCTGACGCAAAATATTCCTTGTAAGACACAAACGACATTCTAAAAGCAAGAACCAAAGATTTAGGAGTCTAAAATTCAAGTTTCAACGACAACATGGTCACGAAAGTATGGGATTTGCCTTTAGATATATGTGCAAGTTAAGCATTAGTACGTAGTACAATCAATCATACCTAAAATATCCTCTTGGATCCTCTTGATAATGAGTACGGAAATTGATTTGGGTCTCTAAGCCGGTCCTCCTTAGCTCATCTAGTCCCCAACAAAACGTCCCTGTAGCTCCTCGGTTCTTGGAGGTTTAGGGGGCCACTGTTTCAGTGGTATTCTGAGCATAGCTACTTTGTGCATATTGCCAAAGGTTAGGTCTGTCCTCAATCATTCTCCGCCCATACCCCAATGATTGGGGACCAGATGAGTTATGTTATTATTGTTGTTGTTGTATTGCTGACATTGGTGGGGACAATATTCAAAAGGCCAAATCCTTAACCATTTTCCTAAATCATATATCTATGTACATTTAATTCACAATTAATCTCGTATAATGTGGGTTCGTCCAAATCTAACTAAACCAATTAATCAAAAGCTGTGTTAAACATTAATACTCCCTCCGTTCTGATTTGTTTGTTCAGGTTTTCTTTTTGGGCCGTCTCAATTTGTTTGTAATTTTCCTGTTTTAGAAATTAACCACTAAAAGGTAAAGTTCCAATAATGCCTCTTTAGTGTTGTAAAATTATAACCCAACAAATTTAAGTTATTAATTGTCTTAAAGAGTGTTTTTTGAAAATTTACATATCTTTCAACTCAAAGAGTTTGACTCAATAAATTGAAAGAATTTCCGTCAGAGGGAGTAATAATTAAGAGATCGACCAAATCAAAATACTATTTTCCCATATTCATCGAGCCATGATGGACGATACGATTTATCTCATTAATTTAGCAAACGTAATACCAGTGGGTCCACTTTAATTACTCAATCACTAATTGAGAGAAAATTATATACTCCTCAGAACTGGCCTAAGACCAATTGTCCTAAACATATTAAACCACATGTTGGAACTTTCGGCTCATATGGAGAGGTACCGGGAAGTTCTAATGAAAGCCAGATGCGAAGCGGAGCGGAGCGGAACGGTGTAATTAGGTTTAGAATAGGAGTAGACGATTATAAATACTGCCTATTTTAAAAATCCTAGCAGACTTTCAATCGAATAACAGACTCACTCTCGCTCCCGTGGACGTACCCGGATATTGGGGAACTTGCTGTCTTCTTTCTTTACTGTTTTCGTATTCTATATTGTGTGCGTGTGATTGGTTTGTGCGCTAACACCACACAACATTATGGCCTATATATGGATCACATGCATTTGGTCATAATCGACGACTTAATGATCTCATTATAGAGTAATTGGCCAAACCACAACATATATAGAATGTGTGAACAATAATCAAGCAAGAAAATGGTTTTCTAAGCATGCAATTGGGTACATTCACGGATCACGCTACTTTTCAATATGTATTGGATGAAAAAGAGTACGAGAGCTCTATCGACTGCACATATAACACTTGTGAAAGTATATCTTAGGTCATCACGACCACTAATTACCATCAAATGCCGCCGTCAACGAAGTGCAAACCAAATCAAATCAGATTTTACAACCAACAACCCTAACATTGCCGACTACAAGGTGCTAGATATTTTTTTGTTGCCTGCCTTGGAGCAAGATATATATATGAGTTGTTCTTTAGGACGCTGCTAGGGTACTGCCAAATTGCCAATACAAAGAGTCCGAGAAAGAACAAATTATGACCCTCATATGTATGGAACAAAATTTAGATATTCAAGGCAAACTTGGCATTATTATGTAAGTACCAGCCTGACAGGCGACAGCCTGGTCATAATTTATAGGGTAAATGTCATTAAACCCCTCTCAACTACCACCCATTTCCGAGTTGCCCCCTAAAGTTTAAACTCAATCACTTATAACCTCCTTCATGTATTATCTTATGGCAAAAAACCCTTATGTCATCAAACCGTTAAGGTTTTGGATGGAATATGGATGCCACTAAGTATCACAAGACCCGGTAAAGGAGATTTCCTTAAATAAAATTGCCCTACTTTCCTTAAAGCGATTTTCGAAAACATCCCTCATATATGTACCAAAAAAGTCTCTTATATGTGTAGTGTATATAGCTCATCGATGCATTATTTCCATCGCCACGGCCAATGCACCTCACACCACCATTATTAGTCCGCCACGACCCCTTCTCTTTCCCCTTCCGCTTCCTCCCTCACCGTTTAAAAAATCAACCAAAACCTCCACTTTAAAATCGATTCCACCCTCAAAATTCCGTCCAAAATCCTTGTCTTTTAGTTCCAACAAATTATGAATCTAACTAGGTTCCATCCAGTTTGATCCGTCAATCGATTAGGCTTAATAGTCTTTGTACGTGGGGAGAGGGAATGAGAAAAATATATACTCCCTCCATCCCAAATTACTAGTTCTTCTTTTACTTTTTTGGATATTCCAAAAAAAAAAATCCACTTTGAATAGTAAACATAAAAAGGATTAACATGCCAAACAAGGCCGACTCAACTTTTCTTTTCTTTGCAAGAGTAGTAACCAACGAGCCCGGAGGAAAAATGTAATGACCTCAAATAATGTAATCAACTTTTCTCTACAGTCCACATCTAGTACATAAGAGATTCTTTACTTTACTACGGTAAGAGACTCCCATTTTCCAACTATTTCTTGATTAAATTTTAATGATCTGAACCATTCAATATATTTGAAACGTATTTTTAAAGGTCCGCGAGAAGATTTATCAAGAAAAATGATCGAAAGTGTTTCATCTGAGGTTATGTTCCTGGACGAGGAAATAATTACTCAGTGCTAAGGTGTGGGACCTGTGGGTGATGTACTAAAATTACGGTACACATTGTACATTTGTGTATCCGTGAATACAAGTACGCAGACATGTTTTTTGTTCCTTAGGGAGTACAAATTTGTTCACCCTCACCTAATGAAGATGAACAAAATCTTCACCCTGATTGGTTGAAATGGTGTGGGGTTCATCACAAATGGTGTGGATCCCACAACAAAGTGATATCATGCTTACCAAAAAGTGTATTGATTCCGTGGACTCCACACCATGAGGGTGAACAAATTTGCACTTGGAGGAAGGGGAAAAGTAGCTTTAGTTTACTCCTATTACCCAAAAGAATCGCAATGAGTTAGTCTGTTGATCAATGCATGGAGAGCATCTCCAAGAGCACTCTCTACTCAAAAGTACAATATTTATATACTTCGCCTATTCACGTTTTCACCCGTGAATTCCAATAGCACTCCCTACTTCCCTCTCTACTAGAGCAAAAATGGAAGGAAATGAGAGAGTGGAGGAAAAGGGGAGGGAAGGGTTTAGTAGAGAGACAACTTCCCCTTCTAGTAGCTAGCCAAGATGATCTGAGGCAGAGTAGTGAGGCAAGTAGAGAGCCTCTTGGATCAATAAAATTGGGTTTGGCTGCCAATAGAGTACAAATAGAGAGCCTCTTGGAGATGCTCTGACCCTGCAGTTTGATGGCCTCTATAGGGCACGGGTTGGTCCGGTTGAACTCAGATGGGTGTGGATCCCCATAGCCGGTGTTCGGTTGTCTTTGTTGAGGCTTGGAGTATTAGTTCAGGTGGCATAAGAATTTCCTAGAACTGGGGGAATCCACTACATACCTCAATCTCGCCTTTGTCAATGGACCGGATTGGATTTAGATTCGGATTCGATATCGACAAATCCGATAACCGCAATCCGAATCCGGATCCAAAATTTGATCCGTGTTATTATTATTTTATTTAGGATGGGGGTGGGGTGTAGAATTTTAGAGAAATACAAGGAATTTATGTCCATTTATATCAAAATGATGGGTTTTGTTTTCGCCAATCCGAATTAGGATCTTAGTCAGGTCGGATCCAGGTCTATCCAAATTTTAACTACCGGATTATCGGATCAGGAATATCGAATTCAGATCCGGATTTTTTGGATCGAATCCGGATCCATTCCGGTCCATTGACAGGCGATCAATATATCTCAATAACTTCTCAGTTCACATAACCTTCAACCAGTAGCACGTATCAAAAGAGGCTTTATGGGTTTGCCCTTTCTAAGGTTTTAGATTACGAAATTAATCAAGATGCTCATAAATTGGTCTTCGGACTTTGCATTATTTGAAAAAGAAGTCTACTGCTCAGTGGTACATAAGAAAAAAGGCACCTTGTTGATCTAGGCCAAACCCACAATCTTGAACATACAATTCACTATTGTAAAAGGTCAAAATAGAATTTTGTCACATATATATGTGTTGAGAGATGTTAGGAACACAATTATGCGAACACAACACAGAACACAGAACACAATTCCTTATATACATGTAGATTCCATGTAATAAATGTGTGAGCGACTCATGTGTATGTGAGGGATGCCTTCGGTGTTATGTCCGGATAATTATGTGCATATCATTTTTGATATGTGCCATCTTCCCTCAGAAAATGGGAAGAGGGGAAAACATTATTCCACCAACAAAAAAGTAAACGACCGCTTTTCTTGTTTTCACACCCAAGTCCAATAGAGTACTCGTCGATAGTTTGCTTTCTTTTTACCCTTCAAAAACCCAATCATTCTCTCATTCATACCCCATGCTTTAAGAGAGAGAGAGAGAGAGAGAGAGAGAGAGCAATTAAAGCAGTACTAATATACTGATGCTGCCTCAAATGGCTCACAACATAATTAGGAATAGTAGTACGATCTTGTTCCTCTCTCTCAGCATAGTGGCGTGGTTGGGTTTCTCTGAAGCCCAGAAGCAGCAGCTGGTTCCGGCCATGTACGTGTTTGGTGACTCCTTAGTGGACGTCGGCAACAACAATCACCTGAAAATCTCTATTGCCAAAGCTGATTTTCCTCACAACGGCGTCGATTTTCCCGGCAAAAAACCCACCGGGAGGTTCAGCAATGGCAAAAATTTTGCAGATTTCCTCGGTAAAACTCAACTAGTATTATTTACTACTGCACCCTCGGGCCCAAATAGTGAAACAACTATTTGGGACCTCTCGAAACAATCTGTATTGCTAATTTATAAAAAAAAAATTATGATCAATATCAATCTTGTTTAATAGTAAATTTTATTAAACATGTATTTCAAAATTATAGATTATATATGAAATACAGATAATTGTTTGAGTGTCACGACTGTTAAAAAAAAAAAATTTGGGATGGAGGGATCGAGTACTTGAAGTCGCAAGTAAGTCCAGAAGCGATATAATTAAACAAGGCCCTCTCTATATTTTGCATATAAAAGTCTGGTAAAAGAGAATCTTTATAAAAATCATTAAAAAAAATTTACCATTACAAAATGTAAACGCATAGTTATAAAAAAGTAAACAACCATTAGAGTACTTTAAATACTTTAAAATCCATCATTTATATATAGATTAATAGAAGGCTTAGACAAATACTATTTGGGCCTAATACATATATATATATATATATATATATATATATATATATATATATATAGTGAGAGAGAGAGAGAGAGATCCTAAAAAATTGGAGGCTCCCATTTTTAGTATTTTTTATGGGTTTGAAGCTCATGTTTTTTGGGCTTTGCCTTAAGCCGGCTCTGAGTAAGTCATATTTTTATGGACTCTCAGTTTATTAGACCTGATATTAATATTGAATTTGATTATAACCCATTTGATTTTATGGGAAGGGAAACAAGACTTGCTTTATTAGACCTGATACTAATATTGATATTGAATTTGATTATATATCTAATTAATGGGATTTTGCATGTCAAATGGGAAACAATTAGACCTGCAGATACATATATATATATAGAGTGCTATATATGTTGTAGACATAAATATTCATATATTATTAATGGGGCCGGTTCCCCTCACACTTAAAATAACACAAAAAATGACACCTCACTAGCTCTTCCGGGCCTCTACAGTGAAGTTCTGAAACGTTGATCTTGCATAAATGAGTAAAATAAGAGGTCCTGCAAAATTTCAGTTCAATCGGATATCAGTAAGTGCTTGATTCAAACAGTTTAAAAAATATTATTTCTTGTCACAGTTTTTTCAAAACTAGTTGGATCAAGCACTTTTCGATATCCGATTGAGCTCAAATTTTGCAGGACCTCCTATTGTACTCATTTAAACAAGATCAATGGTTCAGAACTTCACAGTGGGGCCCGAAAAAGTGAATTCCACAAATTTGTGTGTCATTTTTTGTGTTATTTTAAGTGTGAAGGGAACCGGCCCCATTATTAATTATGTCAAATAATTAGGCCCATAAAGTATTATTAATTATGTCAAATAATTAGGCCCATAAAGTAATGGGGTCTTTTTTGGGGGTAAGGAAGTAATGGGGTCTTTATAAACACATCAATATTCTTTAACGCTTTTCTGATTTAATCCTGATTTTTTCCACCGGTTCGTGACTTTAAAGTTTTCTTTACTTTTGGTACGTAAGTTTGCTGTCATGTTGCCATGTTTGCATGCAACCCCCTTTTTTTTTTGTTTTGAGAGAACAACTTTTTCACTTTTAAAATTGTGAAAACCTATGGGTACACCATTTTGGTGTACACCACTTTCGTGGGATCCATTTTGGGTTCCACACAAATGATCGGAGCCGGTCAATATTCCTAAAATAATTTTTCAAAGGCCTCTGTAAAAAATTAGCTCATTTTAACACCGGTAATGACTCGATCGATTCTGCGCCCAATTTACTGACAAGAAATTGGGCAAATAATCGATCGAAACCTTACCGATGTTAGAATGAGCTAATTTTTTACAGAGGTCCTTAAAAAAATATTTTAAAAATATTGAGCGGCTCCGATCATTTGTATGGGACCCATTTTGAGTCCCACAGAAGCGGTGTAAATTTGGTGTACACCAAAATAGTGTACCCCTAGCATGACTCTTTAAAATTAGCCTTTTATTTCGCTCTTGTTGTACTTCTTAAGTTGGTTGCTGACTTCATCTGTCTCTCTTCCTTATTCTCAGTAATATTTGAGAATCAACTCTAAAACCTTATGGAATTAAATAAATACACATAATACTGAATTAAACACAAAAACATCCATTTAAAAAAGTTGAAAAAATCTGATTATTGAACTATAAGCTAAAGGGTGGTTTTTAATAATAAAAAAAATCGTCTCAATAAAACATATGCCTTAATTTTATTTTGTCCCACGATAAAAATATTTACTATCCCCCGACTCTATTTCAGATAACCACACAGTGTATCAAAGTATCAAACTCCTCGTCGTAACCTCATAATACTAATTGTTGCTACACAATTACTAGACTAATTTCGGGAAATGAGAGGCCTATAGTGAACATTTCTCACTATAGTGTGTAGTGAGTGATAATGGAAACCGTTGTCTTCCGTTGATGGTTTAGATTCGCTTGGATTACTAACAATTATGGTTTTGTTCGGTTGGGGTTTCTGAATCGGGTTTTGAGAACTTTCCCTTATTCGGTTTTCAAAGATTTCTAAGGATTTTTTAATTTTCAAGGATTCTCAAAACCAAGTTTTCAAAACCCCAACCAAATAAGGTGAATCGTCTCTCGTATTTTGGGAAATATCTCCTAATGGACAAGACCTTTCGAGATTTAATGAGATAAATGGAGAAGCAAAGGACAAAACCATTTATTTGTAATTGTCGCAAAAGCAGATAGATATCTCATCACAGGTGTTGACTGTTGAGTGGAGGAGCATCGTTGCCTTCTATTTGATTAGATATATCGGTCCCACAACCCATGCATACATCTATATTTATATACCCCAATTAATGCCACGTAAGCCAAAATGTGTCACTTTTTTATTTGTATAATCTTTGCAAATAGTAGTATCAAATTTTACAGAAAACAAACGTAGCGTGATGAAGATATTGAAAATAAAAATTCCCGTTTGGTATGATTTGAAAATTCCATTCCAACCAAGAATTCTGAAAAAACTTCCGTAAGAATACTATTGTTGGTTTACTTATCTTTTTACGAGTTGGGTGTCCGGACTAATTCACGTATTATTATTTGACTTTGACACATATTAATGTTTGGCTTGTTTGACAGCTGAAAAAGCGGGTTTAGCGACAACGCCACCACCGTATCTCTTCATCATGTCTAACAAAAGCAATGATGGATTTCCAATCACCGGTGTTAGCTTTGCCTCAGGAGGAGCTGGCATCTTTAATGGCACTGATGAACGCTATGTAAGTTAATTAATTTTTGTTATTGGAAAAGTTGATAATTAATTAACTTTTCTTTTATTATTATTCTATTACTTTACCGCTATAATAGATGCTACGACTGATCTCGCCTTGTCAATCGATTATCTTTGCTCTTTTCCCAATTTCATTTTTTTAATAGTTTAGATCAACTTATCCACAACTCAATTAATTTTCCGTATATCATAGTTAATGATCGGACACTTCCTAGTAGCCCCAAATTTTTTAGATACAATCAAAAATTAAAAAACAAAAAAATGATCCCAATTACCCATTATTTACATATTCTTTTAGATTTGTTTATAAAAATTATGAAGAAAGATCCTCACGAAATTGTATATTTTGTATATGAGGATGATATTTTGTTGTTAAATTATGAATGCATGAGAGTTGGTCCCTTCGCATTTTAAATCATGAGTCCACCTCTGCAAATGATGTAGTTGATTTAATGCGTAACTATTCAATATTCATTAGGTACTATCACTTGATGTCCCTCACAACTAATCATTCGTACGAGATCCATGTACTTAGTCATGAATCCTACATAGTTGAGTGGATGAGGAGGTGGTCACGGTGCCGCGAGAGCACCCAATAGTTTTTCCAATTTTGGGATATATGCAGAGAAAATTGAGGAATTTTTGGGTACAGGGAGGGTACCACGTGGTACCCTTTCAGCACATATGGGCCGTCCAACAATGCAATTGACAGCCCGGATTGAATGTGCCGTCCGGATTTTAAAAAAATTAGGAAAGAAAAGAAAAAGTGTGTTTCAATCCGGACCGTCCGATGCATTTTTGGACGGCTCAGATGCGGCGAAGGGGCACCACGTCACCCATACCCTTTTGCAGCCAAAATTTTCTCAGAGACCAAAATTTTGGCTGCAAAAGGGTATGGGTGACGTGGTGCCCCTTCGGCGCATCCGAGCCGTCCATAAATGCATCGGACGGTCCGGATTGAAACACACATTTTCTTTTCTTCCCTAATTTTTTTAAAATCCGGACGGCAGGATGTGCCGAAAGGATACCACGTGGTACCCTCCCTGTACCCAAAACTTTTTCCAGCAACAAAGACCATCTTGGACTACTATTATTCCCACCTGAGCTGTGCATTTACTTCTTCCATGGATGTTTGGTTGCAGAAACAATCACTTCCCTTGTCCAAACAAGTTAACTACTACTCGACTGTTAATGAAGATGTTGTGCAACGGCTAGGCTCAGCTGGTGCCCAAACCCATCTTGAAAAATCTCTCTTCACAATAGTAGTTGGAAGCAACGACCTGTTTGACTACTTCAAATCCGGATCCAACCAAACCAAGATAACCACGCCGCAAGAATATGTTGATTCAATGCTCATTGATCTAAAACAAGTGCTCAAGGTAATCACTGATCAAAGCTTTTAATGTTAGCTATGTTTATGTGCTCGATTTCGTACATTTCTATGGATTGGGTGATTTGGAGAGAGAAGGAAAGAAATAGAATCTGTTCTCCCTAATCAATTTCCCTGATCACATGATTACGACCGATAAACGAGCTGAATCAGTCGAGCTTTTGTTTGTTAAAGATTCGTTTGAAAACTTAGCGAGCTTCAAAATGTTCAAGCTTTAGCTTGATTGTGAGACCAACCGATCTGAAACGAGCTTGAATCGGGCAAAAAAATGACCTGATATCGAGTAACTTAAACCTTTTACAAATAGGAGTGGAACCAGGATATGTAATTGGTGAACCCGGGGCTCTGCTGTCCCTGGTGTGGTCAAACATATGGACGTCTACCTGATTTGATTTTCTTTTCATATATTGGGGGTCAATAAGTAATATATCACAAAAAATTAAGCCTATTCTATGAAAAGTTTTCAGCCCACACGACCCCAATTGTTTCTATGTGCTTCCGCCCTTGTTTAGACATCATAAATTGAACCAGGCGAGTAGTAGCTTATTTGAGCTTGGTTTAAAAGTTTATGAACTAGGTGAGTGGTAACTTGTTTAATTTAAGCTTGGTTTGAAAGCTTAACGAGTTTCAAAGAAATATTCAAGCTTGATGTGTTTAATTTGTGTAACAAATCAATATTGAACAATTTTTTAACTAGCAAACATGAGTTCGAACTCGAATAACTTGATTGGTTTATTAGACCTGAACATGATATTTCAATGCGATATTTCCATCGTGGAGTTATACATATGAGGAGATGAAGTAGTTGTAACTTGTAAATTTCCCTGTTCATGACTAATCACATAAATATATGCATCCAAATAAATCTCTATTAACTTTCTATTGCGTCACAATGTGGCTGATTGCTAATCAACATAGTTGATTTTGGGGCTGTAGAGGTTGCATGATTCTGGTGGACGCAAATTTTTGATAGCCGGGATAGGAGCAGTGGGGTGCTGTCCTTCACAAAGAAATCGGGTCGAAAATGAAGAGTGCTACGAGGAAGAAAACCAGATGGCAGTCAAGTACAATGAAGGCCTCAAGCCAATGTTGGAGGGACTCAAATCTGAGCTCAAGGGCAATATGATCTACACCTATATTGATGTCTACGACGTCTTTGCTAGCTTCATTCAAACCCCCTCCGCCTTTGGTACTTCCTCTCATTTTCTCCCCATTTTATCAACTTGGTATTTGAAGTTTGTTCCTAACGACTAGACCACCACTCGATTGAGGTGACAAGATGACAAACGGATGTCAATTAACGCAACATTTTGCACAAAAACATGCAAAACACAGTGATGTACCACTGCCTCATTGGTTGCTGTGAAATAACGAAGGAAACAACAACATGAGCATGTTGTGAACAAGTTGCTATAAAATAACATGTCATTCAATTACCGAGGAAACATTAACACATGAGCATGTTGTGCAAATTACTGTGCAATATGTTGTGCCAGAAGTAACTAACCAGGAATACCGCAATGGCAACATGATATATACAACCAAGGAGTACCAATAGCTTCACAGAAGTCTCCGGAAGGGAAACTTATTTCAGGATTGGAGACAAAACACTTGTAAATGGTTGAGAAAGAAACTTAAAGAAACGTTCCCGTTGTGTTTCAGGAAGGCTTGCAAAATGAAAATATACGTTTCCTAAACACCTCTCATTAATTTCTTTATTTTTTATGCTCCCAAATGTTATTTTCGATAATGTTACATAAATTGCTTTAGTAAGGATCAATCTCTGTTTTATTTCAGGATTCATTGAAGTTAAAGCTGCATGCTGTGGGCTAGGGAACCTAAAGGCCGAAGTTCCTTGTGTCCCCGTATCCACCTACTGCTCCAACAGAAGCGATCATATCTTCTGGGATCTGTATCATCCCACCGAGACAGCAGCTCGCATTCTTGTTGATCTCGTATTTGATGATTCTGAACAGTATGCTGTCCCCATGAATGTTAAGCAGCTAATTGCTGCATAAACCTTTAGAGGACTGGTGCATGGGAATTGTTTTTCGTGTAAATCAAAGAGTAGTACGATAGCAAAGATAGTAAAGATGATGTTATTGAGCAGTTAATAGATCAATGATATATGCAACCAAATATTATCTCATCAAATAAAAAGAGCATGGAAGTTATTTTTTACTTAGTATCTAATGATAGCTGTGGTGGCCGGAAATTACCAATTTGGTCAAAAACCCACTTCTGAGGCTCAATAACTGATGGATTGGGTTAATCACCCGGCTCGTGGCCCGTCGGCCTGTGACGGGGGCTTGGGTCGGACCTCGACCAAATTCTGAAATGCTTTGGAGCGCCAGTACCACTCCAATCCGAGTCTGCCACATGGTACCCATTGCCGTGTTCCACCTAACCCTCTTCATGTAGTATCTTACCCCAACAAAATCTTTATGCCATCAAACCGTTAGGGCTTTGGATGGAATATGCCACTAAGTATCTCATGACCTGGTAAAGAGGAGATTTTCTTCAATAAATTGCACTTCTTTCCTTAAAGGGATTTTTAAAAACATTGCTCATCTATGTGCCCAAAACAATCCCTTATATATCAATCATCAATGCATACCATTTACAAATATATTTGTTCTTTCAATTCTCAAAAACTACAATCCTACTTTAATTTCTAATATTTTTGTTTACAAAAGACCCCCTGAAATTGTTCCACGGCACCCCACTTCCTATTTCTCTCCTTTACAGTTCACACCCACGTTCCCTCATTTGTGTTTCAAAATACACCTAGAATCTTTGCACTCAACACAAACCAAAAATTCCTTTTAAAAACCACAAACCAAAAGTGCCACTACCTCGTCTGACTTTTCCCCGTTGCCCGTTTGAAACACCCAAAACAAACCCAAAATACATTCCTACGTCTCCCCCTATTGCCTTCAATTCTCTCTCTCTCTTTTTGTCATTTATTATTCCTAATCTATTACATGGGGAGGGGGAATGGGATTCGAAAATTACCCCAACAATTCTCATGTTCTTCCCCTATTGATGGTTTTCATGATCTCTCTTCATGAATACAATCTATAGACCTCTACAAATTTGAGAATTATCCTCATTGATGGTTTTCATGGTGTCTCATCATGTGATACAATCTATAAACCTCTAGAGACAGATTCATCTAATTTACTTTCATATCTTATAAGGGACCAAGTTTAACATTCTACACTGAAGGTTAGAAAAGAAGGCTACAAATTTTAGAAGAATTTCAAAAGGAAAATAATTGTACCAAGTTTGAACAAAATATACGCTAAAGATAACAAAAGTGTGAATTTTTTTGGTCTTCTAGAACATTTACTAGTTTCAAATTGTATAGACGAGAGGAACCCAAACAGGAAAATATGCAATGATTAAGAAAAGTCCCAAAAACAATTCTACTTTTTGGATTTTCCTATTTGTTAGTATCTTATAAATTCAACAAAAAAAAAATGAATTTTATACTTGTGACATGTAATACAACAACAATATGCCTTAATATCAAGTTGGAAGGTGTAGTGGGCTAAAATATAACTGTCACATGGGTCAAAATTGGTTCGGACCAAAGACCTAAAACGCTAGATGAAAACGAAGCCCACCCCTTAGGAAGAAGTGGGTCGAGCTGTCATCTGAGCCCAATGGTTTCGTACCGAGACGATACGAACCAGCAAGAGGAGTCACCCGCGTCGGGTAAACCCGAAGTGACTTGCGAGGAATACGAAAAATAGTAGAATCGACACGCCATGGATGATGTCACCCGAGGTGGTTATCGTGTGTGACTGGCTCATGACAGGCCATATGCACGTAACCGTACTCCTCCTCCATCGTCATGATGATCCCTGAAACGGTTATGACACATGGCAGGCTATGATTGGTAGCATACACATGCAGTGATAACGGATTGAGCTCGTGACGTGACGTTATCCGAGCCAAATTACTGATCTCTACCTGAGCTTGGAGTCCGAGTCAAGGTAGCCTATATAAATAAAGAGAAGCAACCCTAGAAAGGACACAACACATTACCCATCTCTCTACTTCGACTGTACTTCTCTTTAAGTTTCTGACTAGACCGTCGGAGTGCCTTCCCTGGCCAACTTTCGGCTAGGTTGGGCACTAACGGTGGGTGTTACTTGTGTAGAGTTACCTAGAGAGTCAGGTTCATTCATGACGGTGGAAAAGAGTCGTCAAGGAAGGTTCATTTGAATTCAGAACACCACAGAAGGTATTATAGTATTTAACGTACCAAAAGTTAATGCCGCGTGATTAGTCCAATTTTAATGGTACATGGGAAACATCAGGGGAGGTCAGCGTAATTTACCCTTAAACAAATGATGATATTTTACACATAGTCCATGCATGCGTCTAATTATACATGGGTCTGATTATGTGGTTATAATGTTTGCCAATGAAGGAACCAGAGACAAGATTTTAAAAGAAAGATGGGTGAAGAACTGGTTCGATGAATTTCAACCGTGGAATGGCGAGCAAGCCAAAGAGGAGAGATTTGTGTGGATCTCATGCTTTAGGATGCCCCTTAGTGCATGGTCCTCGCAAACTTTCAAAGATATTGGTAGTATCTGGGGTGACTTTCTTGAGGTGGATGAGAACACTCTAAAAGGAGGATCATACGAAAAGGGCAAAATCTTGATTGCGACTGACCAATCCCAGAGGATAGAAGGGAATGTTGAACTAGTTCAAGATGGAACGAGATACACAGCTAGAATAAATGAGGAGGGTTCTTTCAGGGAGGTGGATGAGTGTTCATGAAGACCAACTTTCACAGGTTCCTAAGGAGGCCCAATCATTAGAAAAAGGGAACAGAAGAGGATCCTAATGATAGTAGCTTAAGGTCCACTCAAGGTTTGGAATCGTTTGTGGAAGATTCTATGGGTCTTCAATATCTTTTCCATGAGACCCATGATGTTGAGCCAGTGGAGAAGACGAGAAGTCATGAGAAATTATTAGATGTCAATTCGGATAATTCGAGTTCAATAGTTAAGGCCGTTTTAGGGGGTTCTGATTATGATGACTGGGATATTGTCTCGAACGAACCTCTTATTGAGTATGTGGAGCACATGCGCCATAAGAAGACACACAAGACCAAGAAAGATAATCATAGGAAAACTTTATGAAGCAAAAATCCATTGAAAACATTGATGTTTTCTAGGACGGTTAGCTGGGACAGTATAAGGAACGTTTCAAGGATGGGATCAAAGAAAGGAAGTTTTGATGGAAGTCTCGACAGACCCACTCATTCGATCCAAGAGGAGATTAGTAGCGACATTCGTAAGAGGAATTCAAATTTAATCAAGGAAGCCCGGGAGAACATGAAGATGGGTGTTCGCTACGGTATAAATTTCATGGAAGGGAGAGCTATAATATTAAGAAGCTCTTAGGATTAAAGGGGGTCAAATTTTAAAAATAGGAAATTAAAGCTCTTGACATATTGGAGGGAAATGCCTCCAATTCAGTGGAGTTCTTATTTGCCGCTTGTTTGTTGATGGGAGCTCTCTGGCGATGATCCCATTTTTGTTAGTTGGAGGTTTCGTCGTTTGGGGTTTTATTTTTTTTGAACGGCAAATTTTTTTATTAACCTTTGAAAACGAATTACAAAGATTAAAAGGATCCAAGCAACAAGACATCAAGACGGAGAAGGGGTAGACCCACAAAGAAGACACCTCTCACACCAAAAGACACCTGCTGCTAGGAACCGAAAGGGAAAACACAACCTGATGCTGGCAAGGAACCAACAAAAAACCCCCCAACAAGAAATCAAATCCCAAAACCCACAAAACCCATACAAAACCGACTAAAGAGCCCAAAACAAATACCACTATCAGCAGAATTAGCTTGCAACAAAAAAACTGCTTAAGATCTCCTCATCGTCCCCCAAATAATCTTCATCCAAGATTTTGCTTATAGACCGAGCAGCTTGACATTTGGGGTTTTATTGCTTCTCTTGTTGATTTTATTGTTTTTGGTTTTGCTTGCTCTTGGTTGGCTGAGGGGAATGAGCTCTTAGGATGTTTTTTTGTATTGTTGTAGTTTTTTGGGTGTTTCCGGAGTGTCTTTCTGGTTTTGGTTCAAGTTCTGGTTGGTATCTTCCTACCCTTCTTATTTTTTGTTTTTCCTCTTTGGGCCGTTGGCATTTTCAGTCTTGGATCCCTTTAATCTTTGTAATTCGTTTTTAAAGGTTAATAAATTCTTTGGTTAGCAATATATATATACAATGCTTCCGAAGCTTGGCCACATGGTATTTCGGAACACTTCAACACCACATATTTTCGTAGAGTTCACAACTAAGTATACGAACTCTACTTAAATGTGTAGCGCTAGAAACTTTAGAATGATTTGAAGCACGATGTGGTTGTGTTCCATGATTAATGAACAATTACGCAAGGTATGGGCGATGTACTAAAATTACCGTACACATTGTACATTTGTATATGTGTATGACCCGTGAATAGGGTACGCATCTCTGTTTTTGTTTCCTATTGACAGGAGGCAGGGGAAAAGTAGCTGTGGTTTGATGGCGCGCACGGGTTAGGCTCATATGGGTGTGGATCCCCATAGCCGGTGTTCGGTTGTCTTTGTTGAGGCTTGGAGTATTAGTTTAGGGGCACGAAGAATTTCCCACAACGGGAAAAAGGGGAAATCCACCCCATATCCCAATCTCAATAGCCTCTCAGTCACTTCATATATTCTTCAACCGGTATCCTGTATCATAAGGTCTAATGGGTTTGCGGTCTTCTAAGATTTTAGGAAATTAAGACGCTCGTAAACTAATCTCTCCACACTTTGAGATATTAGAAAAAAAGTCTACTAGTACATGAGAAAAAGCGCCTTGTTGATCTAGGCCAAACCCACAATCTTGAACATACAATTCACTGTTGAAAATGGTCAAAAGAGTTAATTCTGTCACTCATATGTACTGACAGCTTCACTCATAAAATGTGAAGCGGGGAAATCAAAGATGCCACCAACAAAAAAGTAGATGACAGCTCCGCAACCTCTTTTTGCTTTTCTTGATTGTGTATTTATCATATGTCTATTGAGCACACGTTAATAGTAACATTTTTTTTTTCATCCTTTAAAAACCCAATCATTCTCTCATTCATACTCTATGCTTTAAGAGAGAGAGAGATATAGATTAATTATAGTAGTACTACTATACTGATGCTGCCTCAAATGGCTCACATCATCTTGTTCCTCTCTCTCATCATAGTGGTGTGGTTGGGTTTCTCTGAAGCCCAGAAGCAGCAGCTGGTTCCGGCCATGTACGTGTTTGGTGACTCCTTAGTGGACGTCGGCAACAACAATCACCTGAAAATCTCTATTGCCAAAGCTAATTTTCCTCACAGCGGCCTCGATTTTCCCGGCAAAAAACCTACCGGAAGGTTCAGCAATGGCAAAAATTTTGCAGATTTTCTCGGTAAATTCAACAATTATTTACTACTTGTACTACCCTCTCCGTCCCCAATAGTGAAACAACTGTTTGGGACATCTCAAAATCATAGAAAGTGCTATAGATTCTAAAATATAGCCAATTGCTTAAGTATCACGACTATCAAAAAAAAGAACAATAATTTGGGATAATCTTATTATAACATATGTCTCTGCTTTATCTTTTAATTACGTCGCAAGTAATATATTTATGGACTCATTTATTTACATGATATTAATATTGAATTTGATAATAAATCTAATTAATGGGGATCACTTTTTTTTTTTTTTTTTTGCATGGGAAAATTATGATCCTTGATATTAAATTTCCGTACATAAATTTTCATATATTATTAATTTCGTCAAATAATTAGGCCGAGAAATGGGGCCTTTACAAAGACATTAATATTCTTTTAAGGCTTTTCTGATTTCATCCTGAATTTTTCACCTGTCAGTGACTTTATTGTTCTTTACTCTTTAGTACGTACGTTTGCTGTCATGTTGGTTGCTATATTGCCATGTTTGCATGCATCCCGGAAGTCAAAAATATATATATTTTTATTTTAAAATTCCATTGTCCCATGATTCCAACCAAGAATTCTGAAAAACTTCCGTAACGGCATCCGTAACTAAGCTCTAAAACTCTATTTTAGAGACTGGATGCGATATATAGAGTGAAAATTTTGTAATTGGATCCCTCTTTTATACAACTTTTTATACTTTTTGGAGGGACCCATCATCCTTTTTAGAGATTTGGAGACCAAAATGGGGGTGTGAGTCTCTATATTTGGAGACCCAAAAACAAATTTAGAGACTCAAATCTCTAAAAAGTACAATGGGTCCCTCCATAAAGTATAAAAAGTTGAAGAATAAAAGAGGTAAATTATAAAATCTTCCCTCGATATGTCACATTCGGCCTCTATTTTAGAGGTTTAAAGCTTGGTTGCGGATGCCCCAAGAATGTTATTGTTGTTAAATTACTTATTTTTTATGAGTTAGGTGTCCAGACAAACTTATGTATTGTTATTTTACTCAGCTGAGAAAGCAGGTTTAGTGACAACGCCACCACCGTACCTCTCCATTGTGTCCGCCAAGCGCAATGATGGATTTCCAATCACCGGTGTTAACTTTGCTTCAGGAGGAGCTGGCATCTTTAATGGCACTGATGAGCGCTATGTAAGTTAATTTAATTAATTTTTGTTTTTGTATAAGTTGATAATAAATGAAATTATTTTTTATTATTCTATTGCTTTACTGATATAATAGATGCTATGACGATCCTCACCTGGTCAATCGATTATCTTTACTCTTTTTCCTTTTTTAATAGTTCAGACCAACTTATCCACACCTCAATTAATTTTTTGTAGTATCTTTTTAAACTTTTTTTCTGAACTGTAGGCAAAGTATTTAAGCACCTAATGGTAGACAAGTAGTAAAATCCGTTTTTCCATTCTCACATAATGGGACACAATTCGAATAGGCATTACAATGGCATGATACCAAGTGGATCCGAATAATTACATGTTTACCAATGTTTTTGTAGGTACTATCAAAATTAAAAAAACAATAAGAAATATCCCAATTACTCATTATTTGTGTATGGTTTTAGATTTTGTTTGTAAAACTTAGGAAGTAAGGTCCCCACAAAATTGTATTTTTAGTATATAAGGATGATATTTTGTTAATTTATGAATACATGTGATTTGGCCCCTAAAGAATCACGAGTCTGTCACTGCTAACAATGTAGTTCATTTAATGTGTATCTATTCAATATTCGCGAGATACTATCACGTGATGTCCCACACAACTAACTGTGATGTCCCTCACAACTAACTATTCGTATAAGATCTATGTACTTAATCATGAATCCTACATAGATGATGTCAGCGGCGGCTCCAAGATTTTCATCCAGCACTAACAAAAATATAGACAAGCTATGATGAAAAGTTGTATGCAAAAAAAAAAAACTCTGACTAGGCAAATATTTTGGTTCAG
This sequence comes from Gaultheria prostrata, assembly GCA_036023075.1. Lineage (NCBI taxonomy): Eukaryota > Viridiplantae > Streptophyta > Magnoliopsida > Ericales > Ericaceae > Gaultheria > Gaultheria prostrata. The sequence goes on along the minus strand of JAXBDA010001054.1, from coordinate 24,281 downwards.
ATTTATTGGGCTAGGCTTAACTTATTGTAGTCTTGTTTTGTTTTGTTGGGCTATAACATTTTGGTTCAAAATTACTAGTTGAAATTTCATTTATTTTAACCTTGCATGAGTAACGCAGCGCTGACAATACTAAATCTTTTTATTTATATCTTTTTTTTTTTCCGTGCTTTTTTTATACCTAGTGAGGCCATATAAGAGTGGAGTCGCGCCTGGATGATTTGGAGGTGGTCAGGGTTTCGCGAGAACACCCAGCACCCAATATTTTTTCCAATTTTGGGCTAAAGGTTTAGAAGCCCATATTTATCAGAGATTCTAGGAATACAATTATCCAGACACAACTCTGAACATAACCTCTCACATATACGTGGATCCCGCATAATAAATGTGTGAGACCTATGTTTATGTAAGAGGTTGTGTTCGGAGTTATGTCCGAATAATTGTGTTCCTAGTACTATTATTCCCACATGGGCATTTACTTCTTGTTTGATGTTTGGTTGCAGAGACAATCACTTCCCTTGTCCAAACAAGTTAACTACTACTCTACTGTTTATGAAAATCTTGTGCAACGGCTAGGATCAGCTGGTGCCCAAACCCATCTCGAAAAATCTCTCTTCACAATAGTAGTTGGAAGCAACGACCTGTTTGACTACTTCAAATCCGGATCCAGCCAATCCATGAATAGCAGGCCTCAACAATATGTTGATTCAATGCTCATTGCTCTAAAACAAGTGCTCAAGGTAATCACTGATCAAAGCTTTTAATTTTATCTATGTTTATGTGCTCAATTTCGTACAATCTAGAATCTGTTCTCCCTAGTCAATTTCACTGATCACATGATCTACGACCAATAAACGAGCTGAATCCACTGAGCTTTTTTGATTGTTCAAGCTTCATTTGAAAACTTAGCGAGTTTCAAAACGTAAAAGCTTCAGCTTGTTTGTGAGATGAAATGATCTAAAACGAGCTTTGATTGAGCAAAAAATGAACTGATCTTTAGTAACTTAAATCTTTTACACACAGGAGCGGAACCAGTATATGTAATTGGCGGGGTCAAACATATAGACGTCTACCTGATTTGATTTTCTTTGGGTAAAATTTCATATATTTGTGGAAACATCCAACTCAAAATCAATTGGCAATGAGTAGAGAGATCCCATCATATATTAAGTGATCACCCATTCCTCTCCTAAGTAATGTGGGACAATATTTCTTAACATCCCCCCTCACGTGCAGCCGCATTTGAGGTCTGTCACGTGTGACCACTTTTGGGTCCTATCATCGTGCAACCTTTTTGTTGGTCTGTCATCGTGGGGTTTTTTTTTTTTTTAAATGTGGAGTGGAATGGGCCCCGCTCTGATACCATGTGGAAACATCCAACTGAAAACCAATTGGCAATGAGTGGAGAGGTCTCATCATATATTAAGTGATCACTCATTCCTCTCCTAAGTAATGTGGGACAATATTTCTTAACAATATTTAGGGTTAATATGTAATATCTCACGACAAATTAAGCCTATTCTACGAAAAGTTTTCAGCTCACACGACCCCAATTGTTTTTATGTGCCTCTACCCTTGTTTAGACATCACAAGTTGAACTAGGCGAGTAGTAGCTTGTTTGAGCTTGGTTTAAAAGCTTATGAACTAGGTGAGTGGTGACATGTTTAATTTAAGCTTGGTTTGAAAGTTTAACGAGTTTCAAAGAAATATTCAAGCTTGATGTGTTTAATTGGTGTAACAAATCGATATTGAACAAGTTTTTAACAAGCAAATATGAGTTCGAACTCGAGTAGCTTGATTGGTTTATCAGACCTGAACATGATATCTCAATGCGATATTTCCATCGTGGAGTTACACGTATGAGGAGATGAAGTAGTTCATGGCTAATCACACAAAATATATGCATCCAAATAAATCTCTATTAACTTTCTATTGGGTCACAATGTGGCTGATTGCTAAACAACATAGTTGATTTTGGGGCTGCAGAGGTTGCATGATTCTGGTGGGCGCAAATTTTTGATAGCTGGAATAGCAGCAGTGGGGTGCTGTCCTTCACAAAGGATTCGGGTTGAAAATGAAGAGTGCTACGAGGAAGAAAACCAGATGGCAGTCAAGTACAATGAAGGCCTCAAGCCAATGTTGGAGGGACTCAAATCTGAGCTCAAGGGCAATATGAACTACACCTACGTTGATATCTACGATTTCCTTGCTAGCTTCATTCAGACTCCCTCTGCCTTTGGTACTTCCTCTCATTTTCTCCCCATTTTATCAACTTGGTATTTGAAGTTCGGTCCTAACGACTAGACCACCACCCGATTGAGGTGATAAGGTGACAATTAATGGAAGTCTATTAACGCAACATTTTGCTCAAAAGTAAGCAAAACACGGTGAGATATCACTACCTCGTTGGTTGCTGTAAAATAATCTGTCATTCAATAACCATTGAAACAATACCACACGAGCATGTTGTGAACAGGGTGCTGTAAAATAACATGTCATTCAGTTACCAAGGAAACAATAGCACACGAGCATGTTGTGGAAATTACCGTGCAACATGTGTGCTAAAAGAAACTAGCCAGGAATACCTCGATGGCAACATGACATATACGACCAAGGAGTACCAATAGCTTCAGAGAAGTCTCCGGAAGGAGGGGCGGACCCAGGGGGGTGCAAGGGGAGTGTTTGGCCCCTGCACTCCTCCCAATTTTCTTCTTATTTGTAGTACACTTTTGAATGTTTTTGTAAAATTACTAAAAAGTGGTCTCCGTAAACTAGGCCAAATTGGTAATCATACGCCCGCCACTGTCTAGAAGGCAAACTTATTTCGGGATTGGAGGCAAAACACTTTTAAGTGGTTGAGAAAGAAACTTATCAAGGATCAATCTCTGTTTTATTTCAGGATTTACAGAAGTTAAAGCTGCATGCTGTGGGCTAGGGAACCTGAAGGCCCAAGTTCCTTGTGTTCCCATCTCCACCTACTGCTCCAACAGAAGCGATCACATCTTCTGGGATCTGTATCATCCCACCGAGACAGCAGCTCGCATTCTTGTCGATATCGTTTTTGATGATTCTGAACAGTATGCTGTCCCCATGAATGTTAAGCAGCTAATTGCTGCATAAACCGTTAAGAGTGGTGCATGTAAATTGTTTTTTGTGTTGGTCACGATAGCAAAGATGATGTTATTGAATATTGAGCAATGATCGATGTATGCAACCAAATATTATCTCATCAAATAAAAAGAGCATGAAAATTATTTTTTACTTATTAGTATCTAATGTTAGACGTAGTACGTGGGCCGGAAATTACCAGTTGGGCGAAACCCACTTCGGAGGCTCAATAACTGATCGATTGGGCGACGGGTCCGGGTCAGACCTCGACCAAACCCTGAGATGCTCTGTTATACTCTAAAATGATACTACTAGAGTAGGTAATTGATCATGTATTCAAACCTCACCGTCTACCTCTAATTAATAAAAAACTAATTGCATGACAATTTTATCCGCTATCATTTATAAATCTCTACGATTTACACATGTCCACTATCATAATGGAACATCTCACCAACACATCTAAAAAATGGGTTCACGGACACTCCTGTACAATTTCTATTTGCACAAGAAATAAAGGTTTAGTAGTATTTGAATACAGTGCATGAACAATGTGCCAATATATTGTTCTAAAAGGAATAATTAAGTGTACAGACTTCTGGTACAATTTTTTTTGTGTCAAATGAAACACTTGAATGTTACACATGTAGTAGTATTAATTATTCGTTCATACTTCCACCGTTCCAAATTAGTTTACTATGAGAAGTCGTGTTAATTTATGAATATTCATATGAAATTAAAGAACTAATTGAGAGCTTTAATTAATTTAGTGCAGAAAAAATTGAAAAATTATACACGGAAGTTCCTTTTTTTTTTTTTTGAGGACATGCAATTGAGGCTACCACCCCACTTGCTACACGAAAGCTCTTTATTTGTTAATTTGTCAAATGACACGACTTTATGCAATGGAGTTTAACAGAGGGAGTTTAAGCCAATACGTGTCGACGAAAAGATGCCCTCCTTTAATTACTATATATGTACCCCAGATAGCTACTACTCTAGCTCTAGCTCCCCCCTCTACATGTATTCCTAATTTCCTATAAATACCAACTTTGTTGTCCTAAACATCTCGTCACGAATTGAACAAATCTTCTTAGGATCCTTAATTACTAGCAAAACATGAGTTCGAAATTTCTTCTTTTTGTGCTTTTTGTTGCACTTGTTTGCACCACCACTGTTAGTGGGCTAACCGAAGGGGTATCCAGTGGGCTATTAATTGGTAGTGATGGAGCCGGTGGGATTCTTGGGATAAATCTTTAATGGAGACCCCTGAAGAAATTAGAGGTTTCTCCATCTCCAATCATCACAACAATGTATTACCGGAAACGGGGTGCTATTTTTCTCCCCTGCTTTGAAGGGGAAAAAAAGAGCACCCGGATCCATGTAATACCCTGTGTTATGTTTTTCAGGTGCAAGTGCTATCAACAAATGTTTGCTTTACCCATCCAAATATAAGTGGAGTAATAAGTCATTTATGCTGTCACATTGTATTCAATTCAATGTGTTATGTTTTTTCAACTGCAACTGCTCCCACAATGTATTAAGGTCCCGTTCTACTAACTCAAAAAGCCAAAAACCAGTTTATTGTGCTTTTTGAGACAGGTCATCCCCTCACAATACATCACATAAAAAATCACAAAAAACCAACGCGTATTACGAGCTCTCACATAAAAAAGTCAAAAAAACTAAGTTAGTGGCACACCCCCTAAGTACGGTATTATGTTCTTTTCCTAAAAGTATTCCCCCACCATGTTTGCTAATATTATTGGGATTTTTCTCACTCTCTCTCTCTCCCTCTCTCTCTCTCTCTCTCTCTCTTTCATTTCTTTACCTGTCAAACATTGATTAAGAAATAATACAGTAAAAAAAAGCCATATGCAAGTCGAAAATCGCACAGTTAGGCCGGTCTACAAACACAAAATCTACTTGACCAAAACAATAAGGTTGAAGTGCCAAACACGGCACACGAGCGTGTGGGGCTCGGCGTCATTTCGAGAGAGAATAATGAAAAAAACTGTCAAACGAAAGCCACCTAAAAACTTGATCAAAAGAAAGGATTTGGCAAAATACCAACAGCTAAAGACCCTAAACCCAAAAAATCTCAAATTGCAAAGAAAGAAAAAGTGAAAAACATAGCTCATGTAAAGAAAACAGAAACACAACATCCTAGTTGCACACAGAGCCTCGAACGAAAAGAGATAGCAGATCACCAACATCAAATAGAAAAAGATGCAGCCTCAAAAGCTAATTACAAGGCCAGAATAGAGCCCAATCCACTGAAAAAATTACTTCAAATAGGAAAAGGATACAATACACGCACATATTTGGGTGTGTTGTGTATCATAGACACTCCTAAAAATATTGTGAATTGATTACCTCTTATGAATAAAAAAAGTTACGATTTTTTTGTATAAAAGTTTCGAGACGGACCAAAATGTTATGAATGATAGAGAAAATGTTAAAAATTATATTGCCAAAAAGTTACGAGTTTCTAATATAAAAGTTACGAGACATTAAAAAAATGTTACGATTGGTATGGCCTATGAGGTGGCACAATATATACCGTATAATAGGTGCATACGGTACACACTTTTAATGATTGTGTATTGTAGTCATTTCCCTTCAAATATCATAAGATCCATAACACCCTGTTAACATAGAATATATAACACCCATAAAAGAGCAAATCTTAATTTTACCAGCAAAGACCCAAGAAGCACACCTTTGAAGTTTGAACATCTAGATCCAGACCCCAAAACACTTGCCCAACACAAAAAACATCAAGTTCTTTTTCTTTTTATTGACATTCGATATCCATCAGTAGAGTTAGTTGTTAGATGTTAGTAAACCACAAGGGTTGACCTCTTCTCCGTAGGAGTCAAACCCAACACATCACCCCTATAGAAGGAGCAATACGACCAACTAGGCAAACTGCCCTGGTCCATCAAGTTTGATTTTTTGAACTGCATCAAGTTTGATTTGGAATCCCCAAATTCTGCAGCGATTAACGTATGATACCTCAACAATCTGAACGATCCGGACCGTTAGATGTGTTTAAAACGTGTTTTTAGGGTCCAGCGCGAGGATTTGTCAAAAAAATACCCGAAAGGGATTGATCGGAGCAGTTTTTGATAAAAACGCTATATATTGAGCGGTTCGGATGGTCGAGATTTGATCTGGAACTATGAGGTCGAGACGGGATCCGGATTTTAGTGATTTGGATGGGAAGTGGACTCTACATATATTTGCCCATGTGATTTTTGCTTTTAGAAAATCAACAAATGTGTGTCACATGATTAGGGTTTTTTCATGTGTGAATGAAGTAGCGTCTTGCAATATCCGGTGGAGGTTTTTTTAGAAGTTTCCAAAGAAGCATCCATGTAGGCATGTACTACTCATAATTGGCGATAGTGTGCACAAAAGTTATGTGGCTCAAATGCAAAGCACGTGTGAATGCCAAGAAATCAAATGTACGAGAAAGGCCATAGCCAGTGGACACATGGAAATGGGTTAGTGGACACATGGAAATGGGTTCAGAAAAAAGAGTGATGAAGTAAAAAATAGTAACACCAATGTCACCTGAGAATTTTTATGGCATCAATTTTAAGGTTGTTTGGACCAATTCTCGGCTTCAAGGGGCTTATATTGGGCACAAAACAATAATCAAATTTATTGTTCCTCACAAATATATATATATATATATATAGTCCACTTTCCATCCAAACCACTAAAATCCAGACCCCGTCCGGACCTCATAGTTCCGGACCAAATCTCAACGATCCGAACCGCTCAATGTGTTTAAAACGTATATAACATTTTTATCAAAAACTGCTCCGATCAACCCTTTCCGGGTATTTTTTTTTTCCGACGAATCGTCGTGTTGGACCTTAAAAAAAATATTTTAAACACATCTAATAGTTCGGATCGTCCAGATTTAGTCCAGAAAGAACTTGTAAGCTTTTGGGCCACAACATGGTTAATTGGTTTCTCATTACCATTTGTGACATTGGGCTAGTTGCAGCTCATGCACGACTTTTGGGCACGCAAATACGGAGTGCAAATTTGTTCACCCTCACCTAACGAGGGTGAACAAAACCTTCACTAGCACAAAGTGATGTCATGCTTACCAAAATTGTATTGATTCTGTGGACTCCACACCATTTCACTAGCACAAAGTGATGTCATGCTTACCAAAATTGTATTGATTCTGTGGACTCCACACCATTTCAACCAATCAGAGTGAAGGTTTTGTTCACCCTCATTAGATGAGGGTGAACAAATTTGCACTCCGCAAATACGTGATAATTGGGGCCGGCCCAGTAGGATGCACTCCATTTCTAAGGATTCAGAACCTTGTTGGATGCTACGCGCACACCACATTCACGCACATCACATGCACACCACCTCATCATGATCGTCCAAACGTTTTTTTGAACGTTCTGAATTTGAAATGCACTATGACTGGTCAAAGAGCTCCCTTATCGGTCATAGTGCATTTTAAATCCAAAACGTCCAAAAAAGCATTTGGACAGTTCGGATGGGGTGGTGTGCAAATGGTGTGCACACATGTGGTGTACGCCTGGTTTTTTCGTTTCATTGAATGAAGAAGGAAACCAAATGGCAATCAGGTTCAATGAAGGCTTCAAGCCCATGTTAGATGGGCTTGGATCACGTATTCACGTTCAATGAAGGCCTCAAGCCCAGACGAGATATATGTCGATCATGTGTATTCATGTGATCGTCACCGATAGTGTCAATCAATTCACACTATACGTAAATGATTTGCCTGACGAACTCCACAGGTGAATAGTAATGTGCAGCAACACTTTCCCAAAAGCCGGTCAAAAAAAAAAATTCCCAAAAGAAAATAAAGAGACTTTTAATGTCAATTGTAAGCTCCAAAAAGCTGCGTCCCTTTTGTGGTTGGCAATTCCATTTAACAAATCACATATTTACATGTATCCCTTGGTTTATTGAGTTGTAATTTTCTAAGTAGGAGTCTGTATAGGAATAGAGTGGAAGGAATTTATTTATAATGTAACTTGAGGGTTAGTAGATGATCGGTTTCCGCCAGGATCAATCGGGTTTGCAATCTGGTACTTCTGAACCGTGGTATAAAATTTTCAGCCGTGATAGATTAATTTCAGGATCAATCGGTTTTGCCATCTAGTGCCTCTGATTTTACACAGGCGAGATTCAATTGGCATGCGATCAATCGGGTTTCTAATTGCGATTGATCGGGTCATTGTTTTCTATAAAAACAGACGTGGGTTTGTGATCTAGGTTAAGTCTGCTTTAAGGGAAAAAGGAGAGAGCGGTTGCAAGAAACAAAACCCTAGATTAATACTTTTGAATCTTGAAGCAAGAACAAGATCAATGGATCTTTGATTTCTCCATCGTTTCTTCAAGAGGTTTCTACATCGATTATCAAAGTTCAAGTTTCTTCCGGTGGATTTCTGGAAGATAGTTTGGAAGGCTCGAGGAGTCGAGGCAGCGGCAATCAAATACTGGGTGTGGTGAACGAGGAGTCGACAACCGATCTTAGGTCAATTGCGAGGAGTCTCAATTGTGAGTAAGGTCGTTTGTAACCGCACAATGATTTTTATAGTGTTTGATTCCTTCCCGTGGTTTTTGCTCATTTAGGATTTTTCCACGTATATCTTGGTGTTCATCGTTGTTCTTCTATTTTTATTTATTTGCTTTAGTTGATTGATAGCAAAATAGGACTTTCATCAATCATTCTAATTATTAGTACAGATAATTTGCTCTCGGGTGAAATCTTTAGAGGAATGACTCAGATCATCGAGTGGGTCACCACACGGACATTTCACAAAGTCTGCTGTATTTATTACATGAGTCTTGTTAATGTGTGCCCTAGGGGCATATGATAAAGAGTGTATTAACTCATTCATTTAATTGTTTTTGTATGGGGAATTTAAGTTTGAAATCACATTCATTAACTCCTTCACTAATTCATTTTGAAAGATAACCTTTTATTTTATGGACAAAACTACCCCACCATTTATTGTTAGGTGCTTCCACCAAACAGTCATTAACTCCATTAATTCAATCTCGAGCATGTACTCCACTAATTCATTATAGAAGACTGCCGAAAATTCGAGTCCAAATTTGTTCTCCCTCTCCCAATGAGGGTGAACAAAACCCTCCTAGCTCTGGTGCCGACATCAATGATCGGAACCGTTTATGTTGTTCAGAAAGATTTTCTAGGAGGGCATGCAAAAAATCAGCTAAATCGGACCGCGGAAAGTGGTTGTGGTTTGAGCTAAAAAACCCAGATTTTTCTTCTTTGGGTTTAAAGAACAAAAAATAGACATTTTAAGCTCAAAACTCAACCACTTTCCGCGGTCCAATTTAGCTGATTTTTTGCATGCCCTCCTAGAAAATTGTTCCAAACAACATGAACGGTTCCGATCATTGACGTCAGGACCAGAGCTAGGAGGGTTTTGTTCACCCTCTTTGGGCGAGGGTGAACAAATTTGGACTCCGAAAATTCAATGGAAATATTTAAAGCTCGTCAATTTAAAAAAAAAAAATACTAGCAAGAAACATAAGCCATCGGTTTATTTATCTTGAGCCATCAGTTTAATGTGGTGTACCTTCTGATATAATCTTGAGCCATTAGTGTTGTTTTTGCTAAAAGTTAAACCAAAAGAAGGTAATGTGTTCGCGTTTTCTTTGCTACTTTGACTACTGCCAACAGGTACTTATATAGGAAAAGGTACAGTGTGTCACAGTTTGCATGGGTGCTGAGTGCTTCGTACATGGCTACTTATATAGAAGAAGTGCTTTTTGATATTCACTTGAATGTCAAAAATCTACCAAAGGGAAAGAGCAAAAACATGGCGGAAGAAAAACTGTGGGTTGGAGGGAACAAAAATGTAAAAAAAAATAAAGGGAGAAAAATATGTGTTGGAGGGAGCACAAATGATATGGAATGGAGGAAAAAATAACGGTTTGGTGGAAGCACCTAACAATAAATAGTGGGGTAGTTTTGTCCATAAAGAGCTCTCTTACCGGACAAAACGTTTTTTTGAACGTTCTGGATTTGAAATGCACTATAACTGGTCAAAGAGCTCTCTTACCGGTCATAGTACATTTTAAATCCAGAACGTCCAAAAAAGAATTTGAACGGTTCGGATGGGGTGGTGTGCAAATGGTATGCACACATGTGGTGTACGCCTGGTTTTTTCCCTTCATTGAATGAAGAAGGAAACCAAAGGGACTCCAATGTCAAATCGGCACCCAAACTTTCAAAATTGTCAATTTCACTCCTAAACTACTATTCCGTTATCAATTTCACTCCTGCCGTCCCAATCTGTTACTTGCTAAACGGAAGACGCTGACGTGGACATTAACGGAGGGATAAAAATGAGAAATTTCAAAAACCCCCCCATACTTTGACATCGATGTCTCATCGCCACCCAAACTTTTTAAAATTGTCAATCGCACTCTTGAACTATCAATAGTCTGAGTTTTTTTTATGAATTTTTAAAATCTCTCTCCTCCCTTGCCTCCCCCTTCTCTTTCCTCCCTACCCATCGCATAACCCCATCACCCACCACCACTACCACCCTTACCCGAATTGTTGAAACAAAAGACCCGATCTCCTCTTTTCGCTTTGTGATCCGAGCGCCACTTCTTCCCCAACATTCATAAGCTCCGCGATAGCCTTGATTGGCTCGAAGCCGTTCGGAGCCGGGACCCGGTCCAGATTGTGTGTATTTCATGTTTTGAAATAGTTTGAGTGTCATCATCATGTCATATTGTTTGTACAAATTTCTAGGACATCGAGGTTGTATTTGGATTAAGGGTTTATGGTGTGAAAGAAATAATGTCATGATAAAGGTAAATTCTTGCATAAATCCTCGATCTGGATACAACTTTGTTGTTGGACCTCTCATTCGTGAATGGACCAGATCCTTTTGGAGTGCCTAATACTTCTTTGATGGGCCATGTTTGGTAGCTCATTATTCTGATGGGTATTGTGGTTATGGTGATGGGTGTTGGAGAGGGGAGGTGCGGAAGGAAGAGAGAGAAAGGGGAGGCAATGGAGGAGAGAGAGATTTTTAACCGTGAAGTCAAAGGGGAGGCTCGGTGGGTGTTGTGAGCCGTTTCTCGGTTGTTGATAACTGAATGATAGTTCAGAAATGCAATTGACAATTTTAAGAAGTTCGGGTGGCGATGAGACATCGATGTCAAAGTATGGGGGGGTATTTGAAATTTTTTCATTTTTATCCTTCCGTTAGTGTCCACGTCAGCGTCTTCCGTTTAGCAAGTAACAGATTGGGACGGCAGGAGTGAAATTGATAATGGAATAGTAGTATAGGAGTGAAATTGACAATTTTGAAAGTTTGGGTGCCGATTTGACATTGGAGTCAAAGTATGGGGGTTTTTTTGAATTTTTCCCCTGATTGACGATACCTTCATTACCAAAGCTTTACACAAAAAAGATTCTGAACCCCTCTCTCTCTCTCTCCACAATGTTCATTAGATTTTCAATTTATTATTCGTATTTCTTTATCTACCTATCTCTGCTTATTATTTACTCGAAAAACCTCCCTTAAAACATTTACCTAACAAAGTTTGTCATAAACAGTGTTCATCTGATATCGATTAATTGATTGCTCTCAACCTCATTTTGCGTTTCAAAAATGGGTCTTATTGGGCACGTTAAACACACAAACAAACAAAAAAAACACACACTCCAATACACGTTTTACACTTTTCAATACACTTTCACATATCTCCATACACTTTTCACACATTTCAATACACTTTTTCAACCTTAACGTGTGCCTATACACGTTAGCATATTCCTTCAAAAAATAGAATGCATTGGGTTTTAATCATTGAATCAAAAATAATTTTTTGGACATAGATGTGTTACCGAAACATATAAAGCGTTATTCGATCAACTCAATTTTTGGCTCAATTAATTTTCTCGATGAATTCTAAAAGCGAACGACCCCGATCGTTGAAGTTGTTGGGCCCGTAGTGCCCCCATTAATTTGGTTACACAATACCACTTATTGCACCCACTCTTAAAATAGACTTGTGGGTGATGTAGAATGCCAAAGAAGACTTAAAAGTGGTCGACTAGTGATATTAGAGCAAGGAGGTCATGAATTTGTTTCACAGGAGCGTCATCGTGAGTGATGGATTGTCAAGCCCGGAATGCCCCAATGGATTTGATTACATGCACAATGCCACTTTCTGTAACCCTTCTAAAAATAGACTTGCGAGTGCGGTGTCGAATATGATAAAAGACTTAATTGAAACTCTTCCTAACATTTTATGAGAGACGGTAAAAAAATGATGGTAAAGAAGTGACCTAGAAAGGGCGCACAAGCTGGCTCAACTGTCCGGTACAGTCTCTAGCTATGAGGACTACAAATGATCTCACTCCAAAACTTACTTATAATAATCACAAAGAGTTTTAGGTTGAACAAAATTGAAATTGATAGTAGTAAAGAGCCATTGACGCTGATCGAAGTTGGCAATGAAAGTAGAGATTGCAAAAGATTGTCATAACAAGGTTGTGAATACCGTGTCGTACCGGCCGGTACCGGTTTGACACAAAAACCGGCCGGTACTGTATCGTACTAATAGAAAAACCGGTACCTAAGCCGGTACAGTATTCAGAACCTCGGTCATAACCATGTTTATATTGAGTAAGGAATTAGTGTGATAATGTACTTTTCCTTCAGTTAACTGAATTGGATACCACTGAGGTGGTAGCCCAGTTGGCCAAAGTGAGTGAGATAAGATTCCTCTCTCTCCTTGTGCATGGACCTCTCAGGTTCAAATCCCTCCCATTCCATTGCTGAGTCTTGTATGGATTTGCAGGGAGGGCCTTTGGCCAACTAGTCACAAAGGTGGTGCTGTGGTGACGGCCTGTCCTATTCGGACAGTAGCTAGGGTTCAACCGGACATTTCACAGCGGGTCGGGAACCCCAATGGTCACGCCCATGGGGGTTGCTACGTTGGTCGTTCCTTCCCACCCTTTTTACAGTTAAAAAAAAAAAATTTGAATTGTATTATTTTTAGATTTCACTGAAATTTATACAGTAGATTTCTTGCCTTCTATACTGAAAACCGAATTGGACTATCGAACCCCAGCTCATGACTTTTCAATGATTCACTCCCCCATTTTTGAGAATTTACACTCTGGCCAGACTAATAATCTTGCCCCCAGTAAATCTAAATGAACCCAAACGATTGTCATGCACGTGATCCAACAACCCTAGCAGTCCCAATCCCCCACAATAGAGGCCATCAAAGAGGGAGCATTTCCAACGGTGGGCTATTCTAATTGTATCCAACACCCAGTTCATCACGTGCTCAGATAGGGCTTTCCGTAATGGGTGGAGTGGTATGTACTTTTTCCAAGAACACACGGAGGTGGGCGTGCACTGGGCCACAAAAGTGGAGCGGCCCGTAGGTATCCCTAAAGTTATTGGCCCAGTCCTACTATTGTTGGGCTTTTAGTTCCGAGTAGGCCCGTAGTTCTGGATTGAATTTGACGGTATGTAAATTGTGGTTAACGGTCAAACCACAAACCGCGAATTCATCTCTAGATTTGCGTCTCGAATGGGAAGCCGTTTAATTAGCTGAAAAACAACTCAACTAATTTTGTGGCCGGATTTGGCTGAGGAAATGAGTATGGCCATTTCCGTCACCTCAGCATCTGTGTGTTGCTAGTGCTTTTTGTTCAAATCTCGGTAGAACGATTTAGCATTTGTGTTAATGATTTAGGTGATCCGAGGGTTCAATGTAAGAAGTAGCTTTGAAACTAACGGAGCAACTTTGCCATATTCTAAAAAAATACAATTGTAGCAAGCCAAAAATAAGTTTAGCTTGAAAAGATGGCTCACACCGTTAGAGAAACGCTGTGCTTATAGAGCATTTCAAATTCATCTCCAAAACTCCAGCGGCATGGAGGGACTTGTGGAATCTGCAATGAGAATATCAACATTTAGCCGTTTCTTGCAAAAATAGGGCCTCGCTGAATCATCCCTCGACCGCGTTTGGGACAGCAAGTAAAGTTACCAAAAAGCATTGCACCACTTTTGTCATAATCTTGTTTGATGTTTTGCAGGTGTCAGAATGAGGAATTCAATTGAGGCCCCGTTGATAATAATGCTTCGCAACATCCTTTAGCCGACTGTTGTTATTTCGACTGTGTTGTGCTTCCGTTCCATCAAGTAAACATACGGTCCCTACAATTCTAGCTAGAGATTCAGTTGGTTTGCTTATGGTTATATTATTGTAGTTCTAGTGTGAATTATTAATTTGTTTGTATTTTGGGTTATGTTAATCCCTTCCATTAATTTTGCTTGAAAAATAAGTTATTTATCGTCTTAGTTTGCTCCCCTTTAGCTTAGGATTACAATCAAGCTTTCTAAACCTTATTGCGAATTAGATACAAATATATAGAATTGGGCGAGTTCGGATGCACTTCACAACTATCTAGGCAAAAGAAGTCTCTCGTATTCAACCGTCCGGACAGACTTAACCATCTCTCCGTCTAGACAGGTAAGATGGTGCACGAAAAATAAACTCAGAGCCAAGCGACCGGGATGCCCCTTCCCCCAAATGCTCCCCAAAACACGAAACTCTCCCTGTGATAAGGAGTGAAGAATATTATTGTTGCTACAAGCATCTCAGTTTCCTAATTTTTTGGCACTTATACTTCCTGTGGTTCGGGCTATGTGTGGCTACATCACATCAGGTTCAATTTGTGCACATATCCCCCTGTATGTTTATGGATTTGTGCAGACCCACCCAATTAAAGGAAATAATGCAAAATTCGCTAACGGGAACAATGGAAAGTCCAATATGCTCTTATCTTCTTACCTGATTCTTCTTCTTCCTTGAATCTAACCAATCCATCCCGCACACCAAAAAAATTTGGATACGACCCGTTCATATTGTAGAGCTTGACGACTACACCCTTGCTGAAATTCAAGTTCATTGGAAAAGGGAAACCTCATGGTACGTCCAATGGAATTTATTAGTGGTAAAATTTTCAAATTTAAATTTACATTTCATTTTAACCATGATCATTAAGTTATTGATGTGCTTCATCGGAAAACGGAAACCTCATGGTCGAATGGAAGTTATTACGAGTAAATTTTCAAATTTAAAGTTACCTTTCATTTTAACCCCGATCACTAAGTTATAGATGTCCAGCTGACATGATATTTTACTCTTTGATTAATATATTATGAACGGCGCATAGATTTTTTTTAATGTATTGGTTGGATTGTGCTCATTAGTAAGATGCTCCAGACCATGAATGATGGATGCATGGTAATGAGTATAGAAATTAATTTGGGTCTCTAGGCCTGCCATTCCTGATGCCTGTCGGCTTTGATTTAAGGATATGGTTCTGCAGCAAAACGTCACTGTAGCTCTTCGGTTCTTGGAGGTTTAGGGGGGGGGGGCATTGTTTGATTGGTATTTTGAGAGCAGCCAATTTGGGCATTTTGCCAAGGGTTAGGTCTGTCTCCAATCATCCACGCCCATGAGAAGGTGTAATTGTTCATGGCCCAAACCAAAAAGGGGTATCAGTGAACTTTTTGTTGATTTGATTTGGAACAGACAAGTCGAATAATACGATAGTTGGGAAAGAAGAGTTTATAGTTAAAGAGATTAAGCAAATAATTGTTGAATTTGAATTAATTAAGGTCAAATCATACTTAAGCAAAGTGAAAATCACTAGAAAAAGAATTTGAGAGTACCAAGTTGTGTGTGGCAGGCAAAAGAGCCAAAGCCTCATGACAATTTAGTTTTTACCATTCTATTGCTTAACCTTTACTTAAGAAAAGTAAAAGAATCTTAGACATTATTATGCACGCTGATTTTTGTCTGATTCGGTGGACGGTGGTAAATGCTTTTTGTTTCCAGAATATTTTCCCAGATAGTGAGATATACGGTCTGAAATAAAAAAACATTCAATGTAAATTTGGCTCGATTGGAAGGTAATCCGTTTTTACGGAATTCACGGCCGTTCGGACACTCGACAACAAAGAAAATTCGAGCTACAGATGAGCAAGTACTGGAAATGCTTTTTACTTGTATTTTCTTAATCAAAGGTAAAGCAACTTAATTGGTACGGTATGCATTGCATTAGAAGTAATTATTTGATTCTGAAAATATGGGTACATCTTTCGCCCACCAAGTTTTACTTGGAGCCCCACTTTGTTCCTCAAAGAGGGAAATCCGGAATAGAGAATCTCCGGTCCTAATTCAAACATTTTATCACAAAACATGTGGTTGTAAATATTTTTCATAACAATAAGAAGAGGTAACCAACATCCCTTTGTTTTGAAATGCTATGTTTGTCCTTCGAAGCTCGGATCAAAAAGGAAAAAATATCCTTTGAAGCTCACGAGACAACATGTCATGCAATTTTTCTTGACCCCATGTCGGCATGTCCCACAGTCACATGACTTCATAAGTAAAAGATGTTTGTCTAATTGATTTATCTAAATTTTTGTGAAAAATATTAAGTACCCCGTAAAACTTCCCGATAGTGAAATCAATGTTCAAATAAATATACAAGTGAATCTAAACAACAGATTTACTTTCGGGATAATTTTCGAAGTACTGAAAGTTGTATGGTAATGGTATTAACTTTATACTGACAACAAAGCAAAGTTAAGAAAAAAAAAAATCCCCAGAACCGAAAAGCAATCACAAGTTCACAATGACTTCTCTGTCCTGAACAGCTCCTATACTTATGAACTTGTGGGGGATTTTGCTGAATTCCTCAATCACTCTCCAAGTTTCAGATACAATCTTAATTAACCTTCCCTACCATAGTGGTTAATCCATCAATCTATACGAGATTAGTTCCCCCGGACATGAAAGCCGACAACAAACTACTAGATCAGGTGCTAACCAATTCACCTAAAAGCAATTGCCTTTAGGGGAGTGCGCAATTTAATCTTAAAGGGCAGCCCAAAGCCTTGCATTAAGTGGTAGAGAGACATGAGAAGCTTTGTAATGCTGGCCATACAACGCCGACGACTGAAGGCGGTTAGTCCTCCCAATACGCTTGCTCCGCGCCAGCAGGGTCGCCTCGAGTGCTCGGTGAATGCTGGCCCCCCATAAAGCCAACAACTCGAACCCTCGCTTTGACACCACTTGTTGTATCAGGTGCTAACTAACTTACCTAAAAGCAATTGTTGTTAGAGAAGGTGCAACTTAATTAATCTTAAATGGCAACGCAAAGCCCGACACTAGTGGCACGCGGACATGAGGCGCTTCACAATGCTGTCCATAAAGCACCCATGTGTAAAGGCGGTTAGTCCTCCCAGTACGCTTGCCCCACGCCAGCAGGCAGTGCCTCGAGTAAATGGTGGTTTTTGACCCCCATAAAGCCAACATACTCCCTCCGTCCGACTTTGATAGTTCCATTGGGGTTTCCAACTTTTTAAAGGAGCATAATGATTTACATCAAAAATTATTTGACTTTTCAATTACGCTCCTCACTTGTTAAAGGAACACAATAATTACATCAAGTTTGATTGACATAGGTCGTAGTACTTCAATTTAAATATGAAAATTTTCCCAATTTTCTATTGTTGATTTTGAAAGTTGGACATACATTTTGGGACATCCCGAAATAAAATATGCAACTATCAAAATGGAATGGATGGATGGAGTAATATTTTCCTTCATCCGAGTCCTTTGAATTAGTTGAAGGGACTTGGCCAGTTCGCCCAATAGTGGTTTAGCGTCTTGGTTTTGAACTCTCATGAAACAAAATTGACACTTCTAGGAGTAATTTTACTCTAACCACTAACATCTTACATATAACAGAGCATGCCCAAGGCAAGTTGGAAATTCAACTTGCAAAAAAAATAATGAAACGAAGGCACAAAAGATGCAAAGTAGCAGAACAATGATATCACAATAAGAATATGTTTCAATACAGCTTTCCATTAAAAGAAAAAAATCGACTTTGGCGTGTATACTTCGGTCTGGAAGCTACGGCCACGCTCCGCTCTAGATATCAGTCTAGGCGGTGGTTCGCTGCCTCGACTAGGGCTTGGGGCCTTGGGTGCTGAATTAGGTGTCAATCAGAACGATTAGGCGGCTATGCGGTATTGATTGAAGAATTAGGTGGCAAGGTGGGATTGACCGGCGAATTAGGAGGCAAGGCGGGGTTAATCAGAGAATTAGGCGGCAAGGTGGGCTTAATCGAAGAATAGGGCCACCTACGGTATGCAAGAAGTTATAAAAAGTTACATTATATACTTTTCTTTTGATCAACAAAAGAATTTATTGATCTTTTGAAACAAATTACAAACGGAGGCACAAAGAATCCAAAGTAACCGGTCAAAAAATAAAAAAGGATTCAAAGCACAAGACATCACGGCAGAGAGAGAACCAACAAAGATAGCACTCCTGCACTGCGATAATCATACGCCGCCAGGAGCCCAAAGAGGAAATAGCAACCCGAGATTGGCAAGATGCCAACCATAACAGCAAAACTCCCACCCGACCCATCACACCATATATAACCCCCGAATATCACACTGGAAGGAAGAAACCAATTATTGTTGATACTTTATTAGTACATTTCCTATCTTTAACAGCATATCGACACAAAGGTTTAAAAGTATAGTAACTGGGCATCCATCTCCTATATTTTGCATACCTACATTGGACAATATCATGATACCTTGTCGACAATAACTTCACAATACTGCCCAAAGAGGAAATAGCAACTCGAGATTGGCAAGATGCCAACCGTAAAAGAAAAACTTCCACCCGACTCATCGCACCATAATAAACCCCCAAATATCACACTGAAAGGAAGAAACCAATTATTGTTGGTACTTTATAAGTACATTTCCCATCTTTAACAGCATATCGACACAAAGGTTTGAAGGTATAGTCACTGGGTATCCATCTCCTATATTTTGCATGCATATACAGTGGACAATATCACAATACCTTGTCGACGATAACTTCACAATGCTCTGGGAACCCTTAACCGGGCAAAATTTAAGACCACACTTCAATGTTATGTTAGTTAACGTTATTCAACACTCATATCTTCATCAGAATTCACATGTTTCCCGATTAAATTACTGACCTTCCCATTCGTTTTGGAGAATCACCTACTACTGCTAAAGTTCAAACTTTCCCCTGCGCTAGTAACAGTACGAGGTCTGGGAGGTGTTGGTGTAATTACCGCAGATAATATAATTAATTAATAAGCACAACACCAGAAGAGGCTGAGGCACGGGCATCTCGCTCTCTTTAAGGAGATATAGCCTCTGCAGCGGGTAAACTCCTGAACACCGATGCAGCACACTACTAGCTATTCTCCCCCAGGATACAACAACCCAACTAAGGTTGTGTGACTCTTACATACTTTGCATAAGTGTGCGAGCCCAAAGCTCCACCAAAGAAACACCTTTCTTTGCCCACAAAATATAAGTATATAGAAAGTAAGTTTTTTACTTTTCCATTTGATGATTCATATTCCAAAGCTACATGAAGGCCTTTTATAGCCTTCGAATACTCTACTCAATTAATGCATGCATGCATTCATAACCTAACTACGTTAAACACTGAAAAATTCTAGATCGCCTAGGTTTAGTAATTTGCTAGGTTTTTTCATCTCAATAAAAAAAATAACATCAATCAATATATGAACCAATCACAAGCAGAAAACAATTAACAGATGAACACCAGGATATACGTGGAAAACCCCAAATAGGGTAAAAACCACGGGAAAGAATCAAAACACTAAAAATAACATTGTGCTGTAACAAACGACTTTAATAAACAATCGTGAATCCTCAACGACTGACCAAAAGACGATTGCCGAATCCTCGTTCACCGCACCAAGTGTTTGATTGCCAAATGCCTTGAATCACTCAAGCCTTCCGAATACTCCCAAAAATCCACTGGAAGAACAACTCAACAATTTGAATCCAACATTGAAGAACAATTCTTGGACTAAGTAATTGAGTTGTTCAATGGTTCATGTACTCCAAGACCCCATCAAGAAAATCACCACAAATGGTGTTGCTGCTCTCTCATATTTTCCCGTTAAAAATAATGGCTATATAAATATGAATATCACCAGTGATGAAATCGCAGCCAACGTCCCTCTCTTCTCATACGTGATCATCGCCATAGCCAATTAATAAAGGACTGCCAAGAAAAAGTTTCCAAACCTTGGGTGATACCTTAAATTGGCAGGCCTTTAAAATCCCCCCCTTTTCTTATTCTCGAGAAACTCTAGCTTCTTGTATTTCTCTACTGCCATGCCAAGAGAACTTCCATATTGGGAAGATTTTCTCAATATAAAATCTTTCCAATCCCAAACTTTCCAATTGAATGGTCCCCAAATCAATCCCGTGTAAATCCTTCCACAAATGTTGGTTCCCTTCAAAATTGCCGTGCATTTTGACTACGCACTCACGGTCCCTCATTACAAAGACACATTTAATTCCTTCCACAACTTATACAGACACTCTAAAATAAATAAATAAAAAATACAACGCGATAAATGGGGATACAATAAATGCGCGTTTTGTCATGGAATTTGCCAACACAGAAAGACCGTGGCCTATGGTCCTAACAATCTCCCCCTTTGGCACTTCCATGACAAAACATACTATCAAGAAAAAATCTATCCCTTAACAGAGTGCGACCAAGTCCTGTAAAGCTGTAAACATATTAAAGAAAAAACACAATTTGTTGTAAGCCAAAACATCTCTCCCCCTTTTTGTCACGGAAGGACAAAGGAAATATGTGGAGAAAATTCAAAACAAACTCTTCCCTTTGTTATCCACGTTGGTTTCCCTTTTTGTTCCCCTTTTTTTTTAAGCATGCATATCCCAGCAACAAGAGAGTGCATAAAGCAAAGGAAAAAAAAAACAGTTGAAATGCTTAATAGTGTGCTCAAGCATTTTTCAAGTGCTAGGAGGATTGAAAAAAAAAAGTGGAAATGCCTAACATGCTCAAGCACAAACTGAAAACAGTCAAGCACTTTGATGAAAAACTAGAAACTCTAAAAAGTGTGGTCCGACAAAGCCGCGAAACAAAAATGAACACCAAAATCATGTAACATGGCATCAAATTGACTTAGATAGAAGCACGAGGTTATAAGACTCAAGATGCAAAACATAATTAACATACATGGGCAAATTAAATAAGACCAATCAAGGATATATTGAAGAATTAAATGCTCCATGACAAATTAACCTATGACATTGGTGAGTGTGTGAAACACGTCAGGAAGCATCAAGATTATCACTTAAGAGTCTAGCTTTCTCATGTGACCCTGGGCTGTCGAACTATCTCCCCCTCACGAAGTCAAACCAAGCAACAAACGATACGCTTTACATCTCATAAATCTCGCGTAAACTCCCCCTCAACCAATGAATTTTTTTTTTTTAACCTCCCCCTTGACCAATGAATTTTTTTTTTTTGAACTCCCCTCAACTAACGAATATTTTTTTCGTACCCAAAAATAAAAATGTATTTTCTTTTTACCCCACTGCCGTTTGACGCGAACGTTCGGACTGGATAGAGCTGAATGGATCCGGTTACTTGGCAAGTGGTCCAATACAAATGCCTTCACAAGGTCTTTCCACCTTTTTGACGCGACCGTTCGGACTGGTAAGCCGAATGGAGCCGGTTACTTCAGTGAACGCCCGGATAAGCATTATCAACTAAAATATCGTCTCTTTTTTTTTTTTTTTATAAGAGACACCGTATCCACAAATCTAACGGAATTGCTCAAGGTCAATCGTTGAGGAAGTATAGAGGATAGATTAGCAAGGTATATAAGAAATTACATGCCTCAACACGAAATCTATCTACCTCTGACGTGTATTATGTGGAGATCATAGAGAGATGTGACATGACACATTTAACTCCCAAATACATCACAAGAAAGAACTTAAATAAGATGCGCAAGCACTATCAAAGATGTTTAGATGCTTAAATCCCATAACAACAAACTCAACTTCAAGGAACATTTTTAGAGGATTTTAAAATATTTGAATTTTTTTTTTCTCAATGTGAACATATAAAATCAATGACAATAAAGAAATAAACAGAAGATACTAAACTAGAGCAGTAATGAAACTAAATAAAAGATTTAACCCATAGAACTAGGTGCAATAGAAGCAATGTAGATCAACCTAGACTATGGAACCAACTTCAAGCTTCAAAAAGCAAGGTCAAGTCCTCTGGATGATCCAATGTCATCTAGAGGGTTCGTAGAAATATTCGCTCGAGGTCTCAAGTCCGACCTCCTCACCCATATAACTCTATTCCTGAACTTTTCAACTTTTTCCAAAAATTTATGCATGTGTTTAAGATTCACATTCATGTTCTGTCTACGTGGAGCCACCCAACGTAGAGGATTTTGGGTTCTACACCCATAATTATTAACATGGTGATAATGGTGTGAAGCAATAGGATACCCATGAAGTTTAAAGCAATTAGGTCGAGTGTGACCTTTCACTCCACAAAAATGGCATGTAGGAACAAACTTGATAGAATCATGAGAATGCGATAGATGTGTGTGAGAAGTACGCGATACATGCAAATTCCTACATTGAGGTTTAGGTTTCATCTTAATGTGGTGATCATAATTATCTCTATTGTGAGAATCATGAAGTTTAAAGCAATTTGGTCTAATATGACCCTCAATACCACAATAATGACACGTGGGCTTAACCTTAAAAGAGTTTACCTCACCACGCATGGTGGTGGTATTTTTGACCGTCGCACATTGTTTCGTTACCTTCGGAAGCTTTGTGCGAGCATTTTTTACAGCGTTCTCTTTGAAGGGCGACCCGACTTCGTTAGCCATAGGAGTAGTGGATGCACTGCAGTTAGGCTTGACAAATATCATTTTTCCACCTGCTTTTGACATTGAAGATCCGTTTATTTTATACCCAAGTCCACCTCTATCCGATGACACCCTTTGAGATGACAAAACTTCGTTTAAAACTTGTGAACCTGTATTCAATTTCTTAAAAGTAGCATTGGCCTTGTCAAGTTCAACTTGCAATTTTGCTACTTTCAATTCAAGAAGCTTGTTAGTCTCAAAAATATTATGCATGTCATTTTCAAGATTTATAGTTTTTCGTTTAACCAAATCAAGTTCATGCAAAGCATCACTTTTCTCTTTCTCACAATCAAGAAGCTTATTTTCAAGATCTAAATTTTTTTATTTAACCAAATCAAGTTCATGCAAAGCTTCAATTTTGTCTTTCTCAGACTGCTTTAACTTGGTGGCTAATCCTAAATTAGGTTTTGTATTAAAAGAATGCTTAAAGGTTTTCGCAAACAAAGCCGTATTTTCCACATCAAATTTATCCTCGCTGTCCGAAATACCACTTATATTCTCACAGTTAGGTTCAGCGCTATTTGCACCAGGACACATAGATGTAGCACATGCGACATATTTAGACTTGTCAAAAATCGGATGTTTAAATATAAAATTGTTTTCTTTCGATGAATCCATGGTAGCAAATTATAAAAAATAAGGATCCGCTCGTGAAAAAAATTTCACAAAATCAATATGAGCGACCCGCTCTGATACCAATTGAAAAATTCTAGATCGCCTAGGTTTAGTAATTTGCTAGGTTTTTTATCTCAATAAAAAAAATAACATCAATCAATATATGAACCAATCACAAGCAGAAAACAATTAACAGATGAACACCAGGATACACGTGGAAAACCCCAAATAGGGTAAAAACCACGGGAAGGAATCAAAACACTAAAAATAACATTGTGCTGTAACAAACAACTTTAATAAACAATCGTGAATCCTCACCGACTGACCAAAAGACGATTGCCGAATCCTCGTTCACCGCACCAAGTGTTTGATTGCCAAATGCCTTGAATCACTCAAGCCTTCCGAATACTCCCAAAAATCCACTGGAAGAACAACTCAACAATTTGAATCCAACATTGAAGAACAATTCTTGGACTAAGTAATTGAGTTGTTCAATGGTTCATGTACTCCAAGACCCCATCAAGAAAATCACCACAAATGGTGTTGCTGCTCTCTCATATTTTCCCGTTAAAAATAATGGCTATATAAATATGAATATCACCAGTGATGAAATCGCAGCCAACGTCCCTCTCTTCTCATACGT
>JAXBDA010001053.1:0-62920 GCA_036023075.1 Gaultheria prostrata | reverse complement strand
AAATACCAAAGATACCCTCCAGTTTGACGGATTAGATGGATGGAGTTAGGGTTAGGGATTAAATCGACACACATTTTAAACATTGGGGATTAAATTGGACAAATGTATACATTGGGGTCAAATTGGCTACTCGCTAATACATTGGGGACCAAAAAGGTAAATAAGCCACTTGTATGCCTACAAATGATCATTCTAAAACGAGATCACAGTGTTCAATGAAATACTAACATTTTCGTATGAAGCTTAAAACAAACTGCCAAAATGATGATGCGGGCTAAAGTTTCAACGGGCTAAGGTGGGCTATAGCCCAGGTGAGGTGTAGAAAAAAAGATGAAAAAAAAATTACATGTAGAATTTTAGCCCATCACATTTTATTATTATTTTTTTTGTGTAGCCCAACCCATTTTAATTCTTGGTCCAAACATAGCCTAACTTTTTTTGAAAAAACAAAAAAACAGTCCGGTACCGGCGGGTTCCAGCAATTTACTCTCTATTCCGCAATGTACCGGCGAGTATGAAAATAACATATTCTTGAAGAAAAATCGAGGAAAAAGAAGGAAGAGGAAATCAAAACCACACTTTCTTCTTTAACTATTCCGGCGATGATTTTTCTGTTCTGTGAACGCCGATCGGAGGTCGGAGATCTCTATCTTGACGCCTCTTCAAAACTGTTCCTAATCGATTATGTAGCTTTTCTTATGAAGATTTTTTCTTATCACGCTGCACCAATTAATTTTGGGTATATCCATAGGGGCCACTAGTTGAATCCCACTGTAGAGCTCAAACCTTCGGGTGACCGAAAAGCCACTATGGCCCGGCCACCAGATTTAGAAGATACCAGTCATAATAAGGCATGGAGTCTGTCCACATAGGGGCAAAGCCAAGTGCTTTCCGCTGGAGCAAGCCACTAGATGGTAAAAACGGTACCATGCCCAGTACGATATTCAAAACCTTGGTTGGCCCATGGCAGATTAGGCTCTGGTTCTGCCCTTGGATGCGAATGCGATCTTATATTCGTTAGTCTTAGTCCTGTGGATTTTCTCTTCTAAATTGCTAAGATTATGTACATATATGCATTTTTACGTACAGGCTCATGATAGGCATGCGAAGATTGGTTAGGATATCACGGCGATCCATCTCTACGTGAGTTGTGGGGATGAGCTTTGTTTGACCAGTTGAAGTCCCAGAGCTGTATACAGACACAAAAACATAAGGTTAAATTTGACACAGTAAAAAAAAAATGTTTTTTTTTTTTGAGACATGATACGTAAGAGCACGGGGTGTAATTAGCATCTAGATTAGTTCTAAAAAATATCATTGTCGCGCCATTGTTATTACGTTCTTATTTTTATTTTCGGGGTTCAAGTTTTTTTTTTTTTTTTTTATCGGCAAAAAATTTATTACTAGAAAAACTTGGCAAAAGGTACGTCAAGTTATCTCATCAACTTTTACCTAGCGAAGAGTTCAGTGATGGGATAAACGGACAAGATTGGGGAACGATCACCCTCAGCAATGCGTTTAATTTCAGGTAGAAGGTCTGCGTAAGTGACAACGGGAACATTGGATTTGAAGGTGTCCCTGTCGGTAGAACCGTCGAGCTTGAACCGCTGGAGGTACTCAGTTTTGGCGTTCGAACTAAGTATTTCAGCTAAAACCTTTTGCTGGACAGAGTCGGCATCTCTAGTTACCTCGTTGATGAATCGAAGTGCCTTGGCATGCTTCTCACATGCCGGTGGGCGCAACGAAGATTTTGGCAATGTAGAGTCAATAGTCATTTGTGTGTGTGTGTGTGTGTGTGAGAGAGAGAGAGAGAGAGAGAGAGAGAGAGAAGCTGTGTGCAATTCATGCATGGGTGGATGCATTGGCTTTATAGAGAGAAAACGCGAGAGAGGTCCATTGAATTACTGGAGGTAATGGTAATAAAAGTTCATGACCGTCCTATGTATAGTATGGTAGTATATGAGCCAGGTACATTATATTGCGACCAATATTATCCACCTCTAAACACACAAAATTGAGACCCATTTTATGCACTTTTTGTCATATAACAAATACTTTTAACACGCAAAAAACATATCCCATGTAGCAGTGGCAGACGTAGGATTCATTATTTATGCAGAGGGACTAAATCATATATATTCATAAATTAACAACAAATATCACTCTCATATACTGATATAATAACTTTAAGGGAGACCTTCCTTCATAATTTGTACAAGCAAAACCTAAAATATAGTACCAACAACAAGATAAATGGGAGGTGTGCGGGAACTCGGGCCCCCGCATGCATTCCCTCTGTCTGCCCTGCCATGCAGAGATGTACTAACCTCCTATGATTTGGCCACACCTAGCTATGTCTAAGATTTACCATTGTATCTATTCTAGTATATATGAAGAATATTCCAGTTCAAAAAATATATAGTATATGAAGAAAAATGGTCCTTTTTTGCTTTCGAGAGCTTCGAGTGTCCTATTCATTCAATCCTTGTAAATAAAAAGTTGAAATGTGCACAATAGCATGTGCATTATCTTGTTAGGAAGCACTGTAAATGTGCCTACGAAAATTCAAACTCCACAAATTCCTCCATTGCGTACGTTCTATTGGGAGTAATTTTTTTTTTTTAGCTGTTGAGTTTCTTATCAAAATCTTGTTACGGTATCTAATTGATTAAATGACCTTTTAAAATAACAAAAACTTTTTAAGTTTCACATTTAAAAGATTTGTTTTAAACTTATAAAGAGAGAAACGATTTGTTTCTAATTCTCATTCGGTAAAAAAAAAAATTTTAAAAATTAAAACTCTAGGCTAACAACTCCCATGAGTTCAGAATTGCTTGGTAATTTGGTTTGCAACACATGGTAGCTAATCTTTGAAATTTTCAAGAGAAAGATATAGACACCAAAATATGCATGTGTGTGTGTGGTTTCATTTGGGAATTGACATTTAGCTCTGGGTACATTCAAATATGAACAAACAAGGAAAGGAATGTTTTTGAAGAAATAAGGAATGGGGATGGTATTTGTCAAAGTTTGCAACGGGCGAGGTATTGAAGAAGGAATTTGGTATGTCAAAAACAATTCCAAAAGAAAGGTCTTTGGGGACACGAAAGCAAAAGATAGTAATATTCTGGATTGAGAAAGACTTCTTGATTTGTCTCATAGTGAATGATGGTTAGGAACAGGGTAATTAATTTGGGTGGAAATGAAGTTTGGCTAAAGGACCTCTGTTAATTAGTACCATAATGGCGAATGTATATCCTTAATTACAAATGCTCCAAGCATATCGAACTTTACTTTTGGCTATTTTGCCTTCCAAAATCACAAAATTCATACTACACCAGACACGGCAAAAGGAAAGGCATTTTGCCTTTGGCGGCTGAGGCTAGGCATGTTTGGTTAGCTACAGTGCACAAGCTTTTAATTTTTTAATATTTTTTTTATCTCTCTCTCCCCTCACACACACACCATCCTCCTATGGGGCTTACTACACATTACTTTTTAATACTCCTATTTAATAGAGATAGAGAGGAAAGTAAAGAGTATCGGTGGAGTGTGGAAAATAATATGGATAGGTAAAATAGAAAATGTGTACTAGTCTCTAGCATTTGGTGCACTTGCTCTTAATATGCCTAGCTATACTCCTAATACAACTAAAACCTTTTATTATCCTATGAACACTCATTACCCAATGAAACATGCACCACTTCTCAAATCCAAACATCATTTTCATGTTTAACCATAAAAATACTTCCCTTTTAATCAGCCAATTAGGAGCCCACATATCACCTAGAGGCTTTCCTCTAACCACTAAACATAAGCCTAGCTTATCACTTTCCATCCATTAACCATAAGAAAAAGGAAGAAAGAAGAGGATCGGGATCATCCTCAGAGATGGAGCCGGAGGGAGGCCAGCAGGAGCGACCGCTCCTACAAGGAAAAAAAAATTCCTATGAAGAAAAAAAAAGTCTTATGTATTATATAGGCTCGCCCCTATAAAGTATTTTGAAAAAAAAAAAATCGCACCTATGTAGTGAAATTCCTAACTCTATGCTTCATCCTCATCACCAACATCATTGTTTCCATTTTCGTCTTCTATTGACCGAGAGCGAGAGGGGCAAACCCATCATGTTCCTCTCCAAAATTATCTCCTACTTCTCCAAGTTGTTTATGTTGATTTCTGCACATGTTTTTTTGTGTTTGGTGGCTGAAGAAATCATTTTGAAATTTTACTCCAATTGGAAGATAAGTCAAAGCCATCGTTGTTGACTTGAGAATTAATTAATGATCTGGGCAGTTTATGAACCTTGATCCAAAACTTGTTTTTGGGCGGAACCACGTAAAATCTTTCAAGTTTCTATTTCATCGTCATTCAATCGTTGTCGTCGTAAATTATTTTCTTTATGAATCCCAACTGCCTATGTTATCAATTTTCTACTTCATTTTTGTATTCTACTTTTGGCATATCACAGACATGCAATATTCTACTTAGAGTCCGTTTGGGATCCTAATTATAGATTGCATTTTGATTGTAATTATAGAGTTTTAGATTGACAATTGATATTCACACCCCCAAATTGTTATCCACACTCCTTTTTTTTTTTTTTTTTGTCTTTTGGTGAAATTTTTTACACATGAAAATTTCACTAGAAGTAAAAGTCAGGGATCCTCTCACATTTTCTGATTGAATTTTGATGATCTGAGCCGTTCAATGTGTTTAAAACATGTTTTTAAGGGTCACCGCGAGGAATCATCAAAAAAAATGATCGGGAAGGGCTTCATCCGAGCAGTTTTCATACAAACCGTAGGATAAATATTTTATGAAAAACTGCTCGGATGAAGCCATTTCCGGTCTCTCTTTATTATGATCCTCGTGGGCACCCTTAAAAACACATTCTAAACACATTGGACGGTTCGGATCTTCAACATTCAATCGGGAAAGGTGAGGTCCTGATTTTAACAAAAGTCAGGGATTCCTGACTAAAAGTTTTCCCTATATATAAAAACACATTCTAAACACATTGGACGGTTCTGATCTTCAACATTCAATCGGGAAAGGTGAGGTCAATATAGGGAATATAGATCAAAAAGGACAGTTATGAGAGAGGCATTTTGTAAAACATTTGTGTAATGTAATATAGATCCATAAAAATTTATATATATTTGTGAAAAAGAACTCATTGGGCTACAAAGTGTTGTTGGGTTTTGCTATTTTTGGTACTATTATTGTTGGACCTGACTATTGTTGTACTAGAATTGTCAATTGGGCGCTGTTGCTATATGTTACAAATTCACACGAATAAGAAACTGCCAATGACAAAAAAGAAGAGAAAAAAAAAGAAACTGCCAATGACAGAATGCGGTGTGAAAAATCAATTTTAAGTTTACAAAGTGCAACAAATTTCCCCTTTCCCAAGCCATCGGTAGTCAGCCTCGAAACTTATTACAAGTCATTTTGGCTCATGATTCACATTGAATTGCTTGATCCTAGACTTAGGCCACGAAATTCCATCAAAAACAATTGGCAAATTCCAAAGAGAAGACCCCTGGTTTGGACTTCACTTCTCATTGCATGTTTAAAATGAACCCACTTGTCCTACTCCTCAAAGTTGACTAATAAAAGCAACTGTTCTTCTTTCAAACCCTCGATTTATCTCCATTTTTCGTTCCCACACATGCGGGCCGGGAGAAATTATTAATTGCTCCTGGAGCACCGTGGTCACTCTGTAACACACAGTTAAGTGTTTCCACAACCAAATGCGTGGTCCCGCCACAAATGTAATGATGAAACACTGAATAATCACTTGCCGGCCAATCTTTACGTATTGTATTGGATGAGCTCCTCTTCATACCCATCTATACTGTCAAAAAAAAAATTCCTGATAAATGTGAAGTCCATTGTATATCGGAATTTGTGCTTTTTTTATATGTTCCACAACATTTTTGTTTCTTTCGCCTCTGAAAGTTCTTTACCAGCGGGTCTAATTCATTGACCATTAAATTCCAATTCAAACCAAATTAAACAGAGTACACCATAGCACTTTAGGCTTCAGAGACGTGGTGGGAAAGGAAAACCGGGGGCAAATAGGTCATATTTGTGGGGGCCAATTCATACGCGGTAAATTATTTTTTTGCAGTACTCTATAATAGACTCGAGAGCTGCAAACGAGTTGAACTAAATTTTAAAGCGTTTGAGCTCTGCTCGTTCAAAACTAAGATCTTTGTGGAGCCCATTTCACACGTGGTTTAGTATTTTGCGGTAGTTAAGACTCTAGAGCTACAAATGAGTTGAACGAAGTTTTGAAGTGTTTGAGCACTGCTCGTTCAAAACTAATTTAGTTCGAGTTCAAGCTTGGCTCGTTTAGTATCTAGGTGTTCAAGTTCAGTCCCACTACTTAAAGAGCATCTATGAACAAGTTGAATTTTCATAAACCAGCCGAGTTACAGCTCGAGCTCGACTCCGTTTACCAACAAGCCAAACTGAGCCTCGAGCTACTCCTAAGTATGTTACCACATATCAGGTTGTAATTTCTATATAGCATTATCCAAGCAATTAGCAATATCGTGATGACAGCAGATGGATCGACACACAGAATCTTGTCTTCGATCATCATAACCATAATAAAAGCTGTTTTGGGAAAACATATGGATGAATTTGATTCCGGTACTGCTCTCTAGTATTATCCCATCAATTGGCGAAAAAGTGAGACGCCAGAAGATGGCAGCAGATGGCTTGATGTTGATGAATAGAATCCCTCGTATTCGATCTTCATAACCATAATAAAAGCAGTTGTTGGGTTATATATCGATGAATTCGGCTCTACAACCCAACGTGGCAAAGAAAACGAATGAGCCTAGGTTACACAAACATCGAAATTTACCAACTGGTAAACTACAGGAAAATCATGGTTTATGGATACAAATATCAACAGAACTCTTCAACATTGTTAGTTCCCCAGATGTATCCATTCGTGTGATATCCCCGCCATCTCTCTCCAATGAAGACATTATACAACCCCAATATAAAGCCTAAAAAAAATCCGAAATTTGAATGTCAATGTTACCACATTGGCATCTTCCCCTGATTACAAGCTTTCCATGCATCCATTTACAGAAGTCTGCTGCTGGCTTGTGGTATTAAAGATTATATAAACTTCTGCGGGATAAATTTTTCCACACTTCACCACAATTTTTAACACAGTTTGCTTTCGATGTTCGATGTTGATTTTGTCATTCCTCTAGCTCGCTATAAGCACAACCTCCTAACTCTCCCCAGAATACGTAACCCGGAAGTTTATCTTCCACATTAACTAATGACTTCTGTCATCAAGTTTATTACGTATTTATTTCGTCACCAAGGTATACAACATTGACTGCCAGAAGAATCTAAAGCACCAATGCTACAGCCTTGTCTAGTTGTCTTCTTCAAAAAGAGAACTGCAGCCTCAAATTGTAAATACAAAACTGATAGAAGGATAAGAGAGTAGGAAACCCATATAACAAGAGTACATGCCAAAAGGACACCGAGAAGAAAATAAACGAACAAATATTCGTCGACATTGCAGAATCATCTAGCTAGCAGTGGCTAGAGGGTGGCAGCAACGTTGACACAATAATCTAGCACAAGTATTGAGCTCAACAGGCTTTGATCACATTGTATCTGGCCTGAAAAGCCTTCGATATGTGCATCTCTTTTCTCCATAATCCATCAAAACAAACCCCGTGGTTTGTCCCCTCAATCCTGGCAATTAAAACCCGTAGGGACACCAAATCTAAAACATACTATTTCTTTTCACAAAATCAAATACCCAAAGCGAAAACAAGTGTCTCCACTAATGATTCTGGGCAAAGCTACCAATGCATATCAGTTCATTGGATTCTAGTTACTTGAAAATTAAACGAAAAAACGCAATCCAAGAGTCTTACCGATCTGTATATACAGCAGAAAAGATTGAACATTAAAGAAAACAAAATCAACAAGAATAAAAAAAATTAAAGACTCAGCAGCAAACCAAATCAGTGTTAATCATCTCCTCTTTTAAGCCCAGAAACAAGACAAATTAAGAAAAATATAAGGAACATAGTAAGTTAAGAGAATGATCAGATAGAGCTAATACATAAACACCATCATCCTGGTGATCAAACCAATAGGGAAAAAATCTGATCATCATATCATTCTCCAACAAAATTAACTAAAGAAGAAGAAAAAAGAAAACCAAAAACACAAAAATGGGTTAAATTTTTCTTATGCAGAGACAGATATATACGCCCAATTATGCAAAATGAAAAATTTCCCAATGAGCTAATGCTAAAGCAGGAAAATATGAACGATCTTAAAACGATTTAAGCAAAAGAAAACAAGATAATTGCAAGAAATCTAGAGGTGGGTGTGGAAGAGAATGATCAGATAGAGCTAATACATAGACACCATCATGCTGGTGATCAAACCAATAGGGAAACAAAATCCTGTTCATCATCTCATTCTCCCCTGCCCTTAAACTACCAACAACAACAACAAAAATAAAAACCATTAAACGAGTAAATTAAAAGTAAACGCATGTCTCTTATGTAATCATAAGTGGTCGTATAAATAGATAAGAGACTGGATTGAGTCGTGAATCCCCTTACAGAAAACCCTAACCCTAGAGATTTTGGGGGCTAGGGTTTTTTTGAGGCGGCGAAATGGACCGTTGGGCAGCGGCGAGGTGCTGGAGAGATAATTTATAGGGAGATGCCAAGAAGATTACTGATGTTTTCTTTAGGCCCAGCCGAAGATTGTGAGGAAGAAAGATTAAGGGGTGGGCTTGTGGGTAGCCCACGGCCCAAGATCATATGACTGGAAGACATCGTTAGACGGGCTCATTACTAGCGCCCACGGCCCACACTTAAAAGTGGAGCACTGGTTTTTCTTGATCTTTTCTTTTTAAGAGATAGCTGAGGTGTGAATATTAGGTCCCGGTCCTCTTATCGACTTTTTTAACTATCGCTCAAAAAATCTCAAAAGTTTCTCCTCACGAAAAAATCCCGAAAACTTAAAAACACACAATAAGAGAAACTACCTTATATACTTTTGTCACAGTATAAAGATAAAAATGCTACGAGAAATACACCATTAGGTTAAAAAAGCTACGAGAAATACACCATTAGTGAGAGAAATATAAAGCGATTTTTTTTGTTTTTTCCTTCAAGTATTCTCAACAATCATTTAAGTAATTTTTTTTTTTTAGTTTTCCTTGCACTACATTGTTGTAGGTGAGCAATTTCGCATGACCCGGATACAACGTTCAGGTACTACGTAGGCTCGGTCACATGGTACCCATTAGGTACCCAAAAATTTGTCGTTGTAGGGCATCACTGCAGTGTGTACAGAATTCACGTCAGTTGTAAACAAATAAGATAAGTAATGCAAACCAATCAGGCAACAACTCTGATGTTATAATTGCTGCTAAATATGGCCTTAGATATGTAGAAAGTAGTGGAGTGTTCGAAACCTCTTATATGCTATTAACTTTTTGGGGCCACCCCATAAGCTCCCATAAGAATGTCTCAAAGACTGGTGGGGGTTGTAGGGAATAGTCACGTGATGCGCGCAAACTGGCCCGGAGACAAGCTGCAGTACCCAGACACAAAAAATGTAGTGGAGTATTAGAGTTATCTATAATGTTGTGTCTTATGAGAAGAGAAAATGATTATTAATTAATCCAGCAGGAGTACTGACAGCTGGGAATGAATAGATTAGGTGCACGTGCACGCTCTCAACAGACAGAAATTTGTTACAAAACCTCATTCCACAAAAACTGGCTCGACCCCTCTTCCTGTTGTCTTCGCCATTTTCCTTGTATCATAAAGTATTATAAGCAGAATTACAAAAGTTTCTCTTTTTTTTTTTATCATATGTCATTTGTCATTCATAATCTATTACATCGGGAGGGGGAAATGAGACTCGATCCCGGAATGCAGTTTGGGGTATTCAAGAGCTCTACTGCATGGGCTAGCCACCACTTACGAATTACAAAAGTTGACCGGAAGGAAGTTCAATGTGCTCACCTTCTTGCAAACATGCGCTAGGAGCTTTTGTTCCTCACCGGACACCGGTGATGGAAATCATTTCTTGTGTTGTTTTCATGTTTTGTTTGTTATTGTTGTTTGTTGTACATTTGGTCGTTCGTATCTTGTTGGTTCCAGCTTGCCGTGACTCCTTTATGTTTTAGGTTGTGATTATTAATTAAATTTCTCTCTTTATTAAAAAAAAGTATTATAAACTGTTGTTTTCAGGCCTAAATTTTCACTAAAAATACTATCTTCCGACCGTAGTAAAATACGTATGTTATTTCTGTTAAATGTCAAATCAGTTCATGTATGTGAAGAGAATGATTTATAAAGAAATATAAAAGTTGTCACTGAAAATTACGAAAATACCAAAAATACCGAAAATATCATACGTGGAATCTTAGCTTTAATTATGTCCAAACTGCCTTCTCAATTCATGACGCAAAAATACAATACTGTTTTTAAAAAACACCGACTGGTTTTGTGACTCAGCATGGTCCATTGACACACAAACTGATGATGGACAGGCCGAAAAAAAAAACGAAATTGGTGGATTAAATTTTAAGTAGCAGAGACCCGCCGAACCCATAAATTTTGTAAACTTCTGTCTATTCGGTCAACACAATTTATGTCCCTCTTGTTTTTGTACTATGTCATAGGATACATTAGCTGATTAGCAATAAATTTGACCAAGGTACTTATAAAATTTGAACCAAGATGTGGTGAGAACTGATTTCAAGCTTCATTGTATCCAATTTTGTTGTACTCGTGAAGTGAATTACAACCGCAAGATCATGTGAAATTCTTTCGCCGTCCAAAAGTGCTAGGGGTACAACAAATTAAGTGGACGACAGCATCTTTCGTCATCCAAAAGTATTTTTCGATGGTCCGGATTTGAAATACTCTTTGAGTCTTACCGGTCAAAGAGTATTTCAAATTCGCACCATTGATTGCTGAAATGAACGGTTGAGATTTGTGTTGTCTACTTCTGTTATAATAACCTTATTGCACCTGTAGCATCCTTGTTCTTTAAAATGGAGAATCTTTTGCAATTCACTTGGTAAATGGATGCACAAAAAATTGGGTAAGGGAAATCATTAATTGTATTATCATCTTCAGGGGAGGGGTACATATGCATTGTGCATAATTGCACAGCTTGTGATTAATGGTGTTATCGTTGTTAGAGCTTGCAACAAGGACAATATTTACTTACCAAAAAAACAAGGATAATATATTATGAATAACTTTAAACTATAGATATTTTCTTTACGAACAAACGATATTGAGAAAACTTTCAATTTTTCATTATTAATCAAATCGTAAGCAACCCACTATAGTACGAGTATAAAAGTAGCAACCCTAGAACTGAAAAGGGAACTAAAAAAATTAGGAAGCAACTCAACCACTATTTTAGTAAAACAAGAAAACATAAAATAGGAAACTGACTCAACCTAAATATGAAAACTAAATAACTCTATGTTAGTAATCCCAAATTATAAAATTCCTTACAAATTACTAAAACTAAAATAGAAAAATAAAATACTAACAAACCACAATTTTCGCAAAATTTAATCTGCATCATTCTCCCCGACTTGAAGAAACTCATCCTCGTGTTCATATAGTTGAATTCACCGAAACATGTCAGCATCAATCTTTTTCTTCAAATTGATTTTTCGAACTCAAATTGAAAAGAAGAGTCTTCAAAGTGTGAAGGAATAATTTGCATCAGCAAAACAAATCCATCTTCCTCCTAGATAGAAACACATGGACTCTTGCATGTAGTGTCTTCAAGAAATTCCCAAAATGGATCAACAAATTAATTACTTTGGTCAACTTCGCCATCTTCAAGTTTTTCATAGAAATCAAATTTAATCGATTCTTCTACATAAGTTTCCAACAACGCCAACATTGTAACCACTTTTTTTCAATATTTTGTTTTCTTCTTTAATTTGTTATTTTCTCCACTAGTTCTTTGTCAAAAATTGATGGCTTAGTCCATTCCACTATTGAATCTAGAATAATATTTGATATGAATGGCCACTCAACCTTAGCCTTCTTCTTTAAGGGGTGGGGGTTTAATGGGTAATTACCAACAATCAAAGCGGTTGTCTTAACCGACGCCTCACGTGTATCCTTGATCTGTTGGTTTTGAAGAAGATTAACAATGTCTTAGGCACCAATCTGTTAGGCCACCACCAACAGCTTGCTCTCGAGTCGTTGAAATCTCTCCTCCATTTGTGCTTCTCGTGCAACTTCTTTGTTCATACACATCTTCGACAACAATCATAACGAACTCCTTGTCGCGCCATGACCTGGAATCGAGCGCAGATTTTGATACCAATCGATGTGGGCAATCATATGACTTAATGATTGAACACGCTTCCCTGCATCTGTTGGTATCAGAGCTTGCGCTCACATTCAAATCATGGTGCGACAAAGAGTTCGTGATGGTCGTTATACTGTTGCCGAAGATGTGTATGAACGAAATAAAGCTGCACGAGAAGCACGAATGAAGGAGAGATTTCAACGACTTGAGGGCAAGTTGTTGATGGTGGCCAAACGAGTTGGTGCTTAGGACGACGTTGTTAATTTTCTTCGAAACTAATACATCGAGGATACACGTGAAGCGTTGGTTAAGACAACCGCTCGATCGTTGGTAACTACCCACTAAACGTCTTGACCTATGCCCCTTAGAGAAGGCTAAGATTGAATGGTCATTCACATCAAATATTATTTCAGATCCAATAATGGATTAGAGTAAACCACCAAAAAAAATTACGAAGAACCGGTGCAGAAAATTACAAAAGAAGAAAATAAAAAAATATTGCAAAAAAGTTGATGCAAAAGCGTATGACTTAATAATTGACATGCACCAAGGACAATCACAAACAAGGATAAAAGTAAAGAAACTCTCTCACTCTATTATATTCCAATGTTCATCAAAAACTCACTCTCCAAACCCTAAGGCTTACAACTCAATTTGTAATAGGAGAAACTCTAGTACTCTACACACTAGGAAATAAAGAAATTAACTATAATTAAAATTTAACTATTCTTCTACCAAGCAAATAACAAAAGGAAACCAAATACTAAGGGGTTGTTCTCCAATGAATTTTATGAAGATTTGATAAAATCATACCCTTGATTTTATCCATTCTGCAAAAGATTTTATAAAATCTCTCATTTTTACATTCAAAAATGGGCAAAAATGGGAGATTTTATGAAATCTTTTGCAGAATGGGTAAAATCAGAAAACTACATACTTTAGAAAACTTATTTCCAAAATTGCAAGACCCGCTAACAAAATAACTAAAATCAAAATAAGAAAAACTAAATTTATTATGTCTTAAATAATATAATATTTCCATTCTGCATCATAGATCCACCGCGAGTCTTAATAATTGGTCTTTTACCGTTTCAGTTTTTTGTCTCGTCGAGTAATGATCTCACGAAAAAATTCAGCCTCATAGAAGATCGATAGGACAAAAAAAAGTTTATGAAAACATGAACACTACATTGAATGAGGGAGAGACAAGCTGATTGTGATTGTTTGTCGTGATTCAGACAGGCCTTCCTTCCCTTTAGAAGTTACTCCCTCCGTCCCAAAATGATAGTTCATTTTGGGACTGCGTGCCATTTTCAACGGCTTATATATTTTAATGTGAACCTCAAAAAATATGCATTATGGATCTTATTTGATAGATCTCATTGAGAACTTTAATACGGTGCGAAAAAAATTCAAAAATTATTTCGATAAATACATTATTTTTTAGTTTGAAAATTGCACATAGTTTCGTAGTGTACTATCAAATTGGGACGGATGGAGTAATTACTCCACCAAAGATGAAAGAACAAAAGAAAAACATAGACCAACTTCGCTTTTGAACTCATCTTTCCCTCTCTCACTTGATCTCCTTTTAATGCAAAACATCATTTCTTTATTTTGTCTTCTTTTTCAAGGGTCATTGTTAACCATTTTTTTAGAACTAAATGGAGCTTTTGTCTCGCCTAGCTTCAACTCACATTCATGATTCAACTAATTAAAGATCATGCATCGTCGGATCGATCGATCTTTAATATTTTAATAGCTTCTTTCTAAGTACAACTGATGGAGTCTAATGGAGCCCATTTTCTATGGCATGGCTTTTATGCTAAAGGAACTTCCTATCATGGAAGCTGATTTTTGAACAGCAAAAAGGGTGGGAAGGGGCGACCAGCGTAGCAACTTCCCATGGGCGTGATCATTGGGGTTTCCTACCCGCTGTGGAATGTCCCGTTGAGCCATATGGAAGCTGATTGAATGGAATTTTTTTGTCACAAACTCTCTCTAATGTGTTTTCTGTTCTTTACGATGGTCTCTGACTCTCTGTTCTGTTTTCTGATTCTTCATTGTTTTTTAAACAAACGGAGCACAAACTATCCAAACAACAGAAAGCTGGCTCTCAAGCCCTATTGGTGTAAAACCTCGGCGGTCGCTATGACAAAGATTAAAACAAACTTACGGGTATTTTGTCGAGTGTCACATAAATGACAAGTTCTTTCTACGATCAAATGATTTTGAAGAGAGAGTAAATTTTGTACTAAAAGTGGTATTAGAGCTACGATGTCAAGAGACAGGCGATGCTCTCATTGTTGTTGTTTAGAATGTTACTCCTTGCAACCACTATAAATACGTGGAATCAGATATACGACCAATGTTGAATGACATGATAAGAGACATAGGTGAAACTCATCCTAACAGGCCAATTAGTAACTTTTGATTGTTGAGTTGGAGAGATGGTTAAGTGATATCTGATAGCCCTAACAATAAGGTTACTATGTAGCTTTAGCAAAATAAAAATAAGGTTACTATGTAGCTTAACTTTCATGAGAATGTAGGATTTGGAGAACGAATATCATATCATCATTAGGTCAATTGTTTTGATAGAAATTGCCTACTGCTACTCGCTCTTGATGTAGCTGTGTGCAGTCAATTAAGGGGACATTCTGTCCTTCAATCTATTTACAAGGCCATATATAATACTAGTATTAATATTGAAAAGAGTACTTAAGTTAACCCACTAATCGGACCATAACCCCTAGACAAGTGGGGCCCTTGCATACTCACCACAAAGGTGTCTTTCCCTTAACCACAATGATAACATTCATCCCTTCTCTAATCCCCATTTACTGAGATGAGTACAACCCATTTTTCTTTTATAACTCAAGTGTTAGGGCCAGCTTATGCGCACTTTGACTAATTCTTGCGGGGAGCCTAATCAAAGCCGGAGGAAAACTCCATATGTAGTACTAGCCCAAAGAAGTTTATATAGCATCTGATAAGTTTCAAACCTGAAACCTAAAGAGGTAAGAAATCCTAAATCTCATGCCTTAACCACCCGGCGGTGTAGGTAAAATTCCTTCTTGGCAAAGTAAAGGAAAAAATATATATATCTTTACTTAGGACGACTTTTTTTTTCTTGAAAGTGTAATTAGGACAACTTTAAGACTTCATTTAGGGCATCTTCTAGAAACACTTGCACCAGGCCTTTGTTTTTTATTCAGCCTTCTCTGGGAAACTACACCATAGAGTGTTTAAACTTCAATTATGCATACTAGCATAGAATACAGAATATCTAAAACATGCCCATTTTACATATTTTTAATGCATCATCGGAATCGATAGGTCGAATAATATTTATACCTAGCTAGCAGCTCGAGGTGAAACCTAATTCCAAAGTTTTGCTTTCAAAAATGTCAAATAAGGTGTCTCAATTATTGTTGCATGTACATGAATATATTAACTTGAGTACTTAGCCGAATTCCAACTTTACACCTTTACTAATGGACAATGACCTTCCTTGAGAATTCAAAACTAACATTGTTATTATTATTATTATTTTTTTTTTTTAAGAATGACCGGTTCACAAATAGTCACATCTTTCAGTTCGGAAATATTGTATGAGAGAGAGACGAGAGGAAAAACATCTATTTTGTCGCAACAAGTTTTCGGTAAAATGAAGTGGGAAAAAAACTGCCTGATCTTAGGCATACAACATTATACCAATTACTCTCCCCATTGTCTCTAAGTATATACATCGATCATTAAACCCCAGTCCCCAAGTACACATCTTTTGTGAACATCACATTTTTCTAACATAATGAATGATTGATCAGTCCCTCATCATCCTAAGGGCCAGTGCTTGAAGCTCACTCAGATCAGTTTGTGAAGGTCTCTTCTTAGAGTAATAATGTTGGAAAGAAAATTCATCAGCTGATCTGTTGTATTGCATACCTCCCATTCCCATTACCCCGATATCGGTGCTCGGATCCATGGAGTCTAGTGAATTCTGAACTGAGATAGAAGAAGGGTTCATGCAATGATTATTAGGTGAATAAGCCTGAAAAGATGGAATTCCAACCATATTTACAGGCCATTGATTTTGATCTGCATTCCCTGAGTCAATCAGATTTTGTGCCACTTGAGCCTTTACTTGCATTAGCTGGGCTTGCAAACTTGCCACCTATCAACAAAACAAAACAGATCAGAAAGAAAGAAAGAAAACTATTATACTAGCTGATTGATTTCCTATTATTGACCAGAGTTTTTTCTTCCAAGAATTTAGTACTATAATATTGGATCCGGTGGTGCTGTAGGGTGTTCCATGAACCGTCGGATGTGTTTTCAATGGTCTAGATTATTTTACATGTAGAATTAGTATTCTACTATACATGTAAGATAATGTATGAAATATAGACCGTTGAAAACACATCCAACCCACATGTTACACTACAAGGGCACCCTACACCACCCCGTTTCCTATAGCATTTGTTAAGGTGGCTCCTCACAAAGGAGCTATTACCAATTATCTACAACAAATTCATGGGGTAGACCAGGATACATGAACTTACACGAAAAGGTACTTGTACATGCGTATAACATGTACACACTAAAAGAAAGAGTTTTTTTTTTGCACACAAAATCTTTGTCCTCTTGTCTCAATGCCTACATTCTTTAGACACACAATTGTGTTTAGTGTACGTTTGTTCTGATATTTCTCCACAGCTATCAGCAAGAGTATTCATAGAGGTTACTCAACATAACATAGAGAGGAACTATTTACCAAAACAAACATAGAGAGGAACTATATATTGATCCACTAAGCCATGACCTTTGGGGATGTAAACAACTTTTAGCAATAATCGGGGGTATTTTGTGTTTGGCAGGAGCTATTTTGGTCATTGAGTCTTACCTATTTAAATTACAGTTGCATTGTAATTAGGGTTAAGACTGTTTCATTCTAAACACAAGAGGATGCGAGAAAAAAAATTCTGAGAGAGAGGACTTGTGTATTCATATTCTTCTATTATAGTGGACTGATGTGGCTCCAGTGGTTTTTCCGTGCGTTAAGGTTTTCCAATATATCTGTGTGTTTTTCCTGTTTTCTATCTTCCTTTTTTTTTTTTTTTTGCTAAGCCTATTTTCTATCTATTACACACTTTCTTTCTGTTTTGCATTTTCTGTGACTCTAGTTTCAAAGATCTGTAGGGGAGTTGTAGATTGAGCGTGTTGTTCGATTCCTAACATGACCTCCACAAACCGTAAATGTAGAGAGAGAGAGAGAGAGAGAGAGAGAGAGAGAGTCAATTGACATACATATTGGAAACCTTAAAAACCCAATATATGATCTGCTCAAAAGTAGGACTCGTAAGAGAAATATGAAATATATGTACCCATGATTCCTAGATAGGTAACGACTAAAAATCAAAAGCTGAGGCAGCAAGTAAGGTTAGAGATGTGAAAATCATGCCAACCTGTTGCTGCAAGGCAAATATATGGGCAACACATCCATAAACAGGATCTCTAATCCTGGCTTGAGCTTCATAAGCAATTGTCACAACAGTCTCACACCTTTCAGCAACTGGGACATGTAACAAAAGCTTGGACACATTACTAGCACCAAACACCTTATGAATCGCCGCGAACCGAGCCGGCCCTTGCTCCGTGCAAAAGTACGGAGCAAATATGCAATCAGCGGCACACTTTCTCCTCAGAAACTTGCATGCACCACATGGGGAGCCAGTTCCTGTTGCTGCCATCTTCCACAAAATAAGAGGGGAGAGAGAGAGAGAGTGGTTGGAATAAAATTTTAGGCACACGAGCACACTAGGAAATGGTGTTAGTAATTAAAATTGAAGGACTTGTTTTGTGGAGAGGGTGACAAAGTGGGGTGGTGAGTGTTAAGGTAGATAAAGGGGTGTAGGGGAGACTTTTATAAGGGGATGTGAATGGGGGACAAAGGAGGTCTGTGTGTTGGGTTATAAGGGAGCATTTATTAATGGTCGATGCAAGGTGTGTGTGTATGGGTTTTTTAATTAGCTTAGACCAGCTTAAAAGTTACTACATTATTTCCATTTTAATTTTATGGTGTCAATGAGTTTTGATCGTTGGCGTCACAACCAAGTGGTTGGTCCAATAGTTAAACAGTAACTGGAGTTCAGTTTCAAAGTGGGTGCGATGAAGTCCCTTACAGATCGGTATGTAATATAGATAGAATCACTCATGATCTTATGCATATCCATTTAGACGTACCACTTTTCTTTTTATCATCTGTCAATCGAGTGACTAACTTCAGTTTGTAAACATCTAAAGGTCCTCGAGCGACGGGAAAAAATAAAAGTTGGAGTCCGCTTAATAATAGTAACCCCATTTTTTTGTTTTGTTTTTTTTTTATAAGTTGTAGAGTATATGCTTTTAGTTGTCATCAACCGAAAATTAGAATTAAAATAAACCGTGGAAGCAACACTTTGAACCATGAAAGGTCATAGAAGAGAGTCTCTGAGGAATTAACCCAAAAGCAAAAGTAAGTTTGATTTTGATATTTCAACCAAAACATTTTCCTTTTTCCGCCGAACGCCGCACCTGGGAACTGCTGCTAGCCTCTCTTATTTGTTGGTTTGTGGAATTTTTTATACTCTTTTTGATTAGTCATATAGCTAGTTAGAGGGACCCGTATTAGAATATTATATCTGGATTATAAACAAATTTTAATCAAATGACCAATGGACTAGCACCCAATAAAGATTTCAGATTTGGAATGTCATTCTACATAGTTCTCGCTATCGCGCATCTCGATTAATTCCGAAACTCTAAAGTTAACGACCATATAAATTTTCAATAATATATTTCCTCCGTCCCAAATTGCTTGCATCTTTTGGGGAAATGTGCATTTTGCACACAAAAAATAATGAGCTTACGAATATTATTTTCCAAAAAAATTGACACCATTTTTTTCTATTCGATGAGATCTTTAAATTGGTGTAAGAATTTTTGGAAAGAAAAGAATGCTTATACATGATTTTTTTTGCGTGCAAAATGCACGGATTCCCAAAAAGAGCAAGCAATTTGGGATGGAGGGAGTATTAGAAGTCAAACTTGTAAACTCGAAGAGAAACGAAAACAAATGAAGGATAAATTAAATTGGTAATTTCTATGAAACTTTGAC
Organism: Gaultheria prostrata; assembly: GCA_036023075.1. Classification (NCBI taxonomy): domain Eukaryota; kingdom Viridiplantae; phylum Streptophyta; class Magnoliopsida; order Ericales; family Ericaceae; genus Gaultheria; species Gaultheria prostrata. The sequence goes on along the minus strand of JAXBDA010001053.1, from coordinate 43,388 downwards.
TTTGAGAACAAACGGAAGTGGTAATTTCAATGTCAATTTGACTTCGAAGCTTGGAAAAATGGAGTCTGGAAAATGGAGTTTCATCCAAATGGGTGATGAAATCAGTGTGCTACTGGAAAATGTAACGGCAGTGCTGTGTTGATGAACTTGTGACAACCCCCCTCGTTTAACATGCTCCATTCATTACATGAGACAAAAAACAGATCAACTGAAAGTAGCTAAAAACCATCCTTTCAGAAACAGTCCATGTTCTCCCTCTGCAAATCTAATCTAAACTCAACCAGTAATAATCTTTTGTTTTTTCCTGTTTGGTAGTCGGGGTGTGTGGACCAGCTTACGCGGACCTCTATTGAATTCCCCTTGATCCAACCAAAGGCAAGCCATCCACACCGGGACTAAAAAAATTACAAGAGAAGCTCTAACGACCTGACCTCAAGAAATTGCCAAGTCTCAAACTCAAGAGTGAGTAATAGTCTTTTTGCCCTTTGGCCATTACCCAGGGCCGGCCCTGAGATTCTTGGGTCTAAGACAAACTTGTAATGGGAAAATATAGTCTTGTTGGAGAGGGAAAAGAGAAGCCTCAAGACTTGAACCATGTACCTATTGGATATCAAAACTAAACATTTCCGCTAGGCTTGCTGACACATTTGCTGTATAAGTGTTATATTAAGTATATACATATCTGGCTATACCTCTTCGGGGCCCTAATTTTGGGTTAAAATTCGAGGGCTTAAGTTGTCCGCCTCATGCACCTTAACTCATAGCCGGCCCTGGCCTTTACCTACTTTTCAAATCCCTTTCTCTTCATTGCACAAAGACAAATAGGGTTTGACATGAAACTCCTAACTGCGATAAATTTTTCAGGCAGGAATCACGTGGCGCCTTACGTGATACCCGCAACGCCCCATCATAGCCATCCAAAAGAACTCTTACCGGTAAGAGTTTATTTCTGATCTGGGCCGTCTAAAAGTGATTTGGATGACCGAGATGCGCAACGTATACTGCCACGTAGTATCTTTCCCGCACTGAAAATTAGAAAGCAGATTGATTTTCTTCGTCAGAGAGAGAGAGATGCCACGTCTCTAGAATATCAGAAGATTAAAAGACAGCATACATCACACAAAGGGAAAAGGAAGGCACAAGAGCCATGAGGGGAAATCTGTCAGCTTGACAAAGGAAACTGGCAGTTTGCACCAAAAAGGCAATTGCCATGTTTCTTGACTCAATAGAGCCAACACATATACATCACCAATGGGACCCCCTATACACTATCAACATAAACCCAAATAAGAGTCATGATCCATTTATTGAATGACTGACCTTGCCATCTTCCCATCAAACACAACCACAAAAATGACCGATAAAAATTTTGTAAGCAACAAACTGTACCCAGGAAAGGAAATCAATCTTTGTAAATGAATCAATCAAGTCATTGGTTTTTGAATGGCTTCACAACTACCTCTGCGACGTGCAAGAGCAATACTCTGCCAGCTTATGAAGCAATTTGTCGAATTATAGAGAAGAATACTTCTTTCTGTATGTTGGAAATCATCAAGATAGAGTAAGGGCCCATCCTGAATAGTGTTGGAAGCAGATGAAAGTAATGGAATACATACAACTTCCATTACTTAAAGAAAACATTCTCATATCCCCTCCAAAAAAAAAATACAAAAAGCAAAATTCGGACATAGTATGAAATGTTCTTTTCCTGTCCAAAGTCTGTGTTGAAATCAGTTATACAGCACAATTTTACACCATATCTAATATGATCATAGGATAACTCTATCGAAAGATTTAACTCCACTGCTGATATATGGAGCCATTTCTCTAATATTTTTGTGGGTGAGAGTAAGTGGATACATTAACATGTACTAGTCCAACGAATTCTACCGAAGAACTGATTAACAAGAGTATCGGGCTTAAGTTTTTCATCCTAATTCCACCTTGTGTTTAGCACTAGCCAAACTAAATCAATCCGAGACTCGAGTCCCAATCGTGATTAGCACTAGTTCACAAATAATATTATCATGCATCAGTCAGGAGAGAACTGTTGTAACATGGGTAATCTTCATGTTGGAGTCTTCCTTTCACAGATTGGAAGATAAAAGAACCAACTGATACAAAGTACCAGGTTTATGATGAAACTTCCTCAACTTGAGGTGCCTGCATAAAAAGGTACTGCACGAAATATATCCAGTTAAATCATTTGACCAAAATGGACAAGCCCGTAGAGCAAAATATTATGTTTCTTAACATTACCTCGAATGATTTTCCTGATCTCTCAAATTCCAGCATGCTGAGAGCAACTTCACAGCTTTCAGAGACGATAGGCTCAGGATCCTTTGCAAATTCCTCGAGAAGTGCTACACATTGGTCATCTATGATTCCAAAGTATAAATATGTAAGTATCCACCAATTGTTCCAAAAGTTTAGCTGTCACAAAATCGGTACACCAATGCAATATAAACTAACACGAACTGTGAAAAGCGAACCTAGACTTGGAAATAAATTTCTACAGTAACTTTTAAATTAGACGACTCCACGAAGGTGCCAAGAGTATGCACTATAGAGTGGCAAAAAAAAAAAAAAAACTTAGCTGTCGTTTGGTAACATTGTTCTACAGTTTCTGTCTGCTCACAAAAAATAGGAAAGAAAACATTTAGAAACTTCAGAAACTCCTACGTGGCATCTCGAAACACCAACAAAAACATTATGCTTAACCGAAAATCTCCAGAACTTCAAATTTTGGTTAATGACAGATCTGAGAACTAACCATAGAAAGGGCTCCTTCCTGTTTACAAATAGTTTGTTCCACCTTGACTTCTAGTTAGGCTCATTCAAAATGTACCATATGAAATACAAGGCCCCAAGACACACAACAAGCAACAGTACCCAGGAAAAGGGGGAAACCTGTAAACACTATTGGGAAACACCCAACTCAAAACTAAACCTACTCAGGATCACCAATCAAAACCCAAATTCTCTACCCACACCTTACAGCTTATGGAAAGATGATTAGCTGATTTTCCACTTTACACTTGCGCCAATTGCAATGAACTTGCACCCCTAATCAGGTTATATCTTATAATGGTGTAGAATATTGCCTTCTGCCGCCATCTACACAACGGCCTTTTGTTTTAACTCCCACAATCTCTCCTCTCCCAGCCTAGGCAGATCTTCAAAGTCACACGTGTTCGCTATTAACGGTAAATCATACCTAACTGCAATGGTAAATTTTATCCCCACTACTGTTTTCAGGGAAATGATACCGGAATATCAAAGACATCAGTACAAGTTATCAAACCTGCAATAGAACCAAGAGCTTCAGCAGCTTCATGTCTAACCATCGGATGCTCATTAATATCTTTAAGTATCATGGAAAGTGCAGCTGAAGCCGTCTTGTTTTGCAATTGGCCCAAGACATAAGCAACCTGCCAGAGTGGAAGGAGAAAGATGGAGTTGAGCAAAACATATCAAACTAGAAGTGAATTGAGCAAGTTCAGGGGCATCACCAGGAAGAGTTGAACCCAACGCTTACCGTTAACAACTAGGCAACCTTTGTACGATCAAGCGCATATCATAAACTCAACATTCCACTATAAGAGTAGAAACCGTAACCTCCCCTCTGGGGAGAGGGCATCGTTAGAGCTAGTCCCACATTAATTAATGATAACCTCCAAAACTAGTACATGAGCTTGGGCAGCCTCTCCACTCATTGTCTATTGGTTTTGAATTTGATACTTTAACATGGTATGAGAGCTAGTCTTTGGAAGGCTTTTAGACCAGACTCTTGATTGATTGCCCCGTTGTTTGTGCCTTAAGTGCATCTTGTTTGGTTGAGATCCTAATGTTATGGATCCTCTGTTTACATCTCCACGTGCGGGTCAGGGGTTGCACGAGCGGAGGAGTGTTAGAGCTTCTCCAACATTAATCAATTATTACATCCAAAACTACTATATGGGCGTGGGCAGCCTCTCCACTCATTGCTAATTGGTTTTAAGTAGGATGCTTTAACAACCATGATGGCCAACTGAGCCATAGCCAGTTGGTTTCCATTTCCATGATCGACAGTTACTTTATTTACAATTTGTGACTATTCAGTAGATAGGTTCAAAAGTACAGGAACATGTACAGATCTGTGATAATAGCACCTAGATAAAGTAAATTAAATGGGATCAAACTACGCGTCCCCCAAATCTTGTGTCACTAGACTTAAAATACATGTCCAGTGTATTCTATACAATTAAACATAAGAAAACGATTACACTTCACATTAAGAAAACAATTACACTTCATTGTTGTTATGATAAAAGGCCAAGAAATAATTTTAGGAAACACATTCTCAAACGTACAATGAGCACCAAGGCAGAAACTGCACCCTCAGTCATCATTGAATTTACGGCTGAAATCACGCCTGCGTATATAATGCAGGTCTAATTTACTCTTCTTCCTCCAAAGTATGCCAACTACTCAACTACATTAACTAACATCTCTAGCCCACTAATTTGACTAACAACAATGCATGTGCATCATAAGCAGCTCACAAGCTTATGTAGGAACTGGAATACTAAAATTCACATTTAAGGAGTCCCTAAATCCGCAAAAGCTTTTGGTCCTTTGCCTTTTCATAGTTCACATTCGTTGTTTTTACTCTTTCCCTGTCCCCTTTCCTTGGGTGGGGTGCTAGGGATTTTAAGAAGGGGAGAAGCCCCTACCTATTTTTGCATCAGACAACAATCTGGATAACCACAGACTTCAGTAGAGCCAAAACGTGTAAATCTTAACTTTGTAGAAACACCAAATTAATCAAGTATTTTAACCAACCTACCTCATGCCTCAAGAGAGCACTCTTTGCACTCAGAGAATCAATAATAGCAGCGATAGATTTATCTCCACCGTGGTTCCTGAGTGCAAAAAGAGCTGAATATCGCTGATACATGCTCTTTTCTTCATCCAGAAGAACTTCCCTGCAAGCCATTGAATTCAGTCCGCTAATCAGCAAACTCAATCCAACAAAATATATTTGTCGATAGATTATTTCTTCCGAGACAAACCTTAATTCATCAATAGAAGAACAAGAAGCAGGCACAGCAGGATCTATTGACAAAAAGGGCGACGATTCTACCATAGACTCTCCATCACAATTCTGAACTTTCTTCTGTTCTTTGATTCGACTAAGAGCCAATTCACATGTTTCTCGGACTTCCTGAGCCGGATCTGAACTGAAACTCTTCTTCAAAAGAGGAACATTGGTCTCTGAACCAATTGCACCAAGAGCTTCCGCAGCCTACGAATTTAGCAGACAAATCTAAGCTGTTCTTAATTATTGAAGGAAACAACATAAGGGTATTCGAAATATAAAACAACAAAATAAAACAGCAAGCATCTCTAGCCCTTACCCTGGTTTTTACTCGGAACCAAAATCAGATTAAAAACATCCAAAACCCACTCCAGTCCTTGATTCAAACCTATATCAACTTGCATTTTACTCGAACCAAGGGATACCTAAATTATTCCATAAATTTTTTAAGGTTATTTTCTCTTTCACAAATTCAGAACTATGCTATTAATGACTCAATTATATGCTTAGGTTGGAGTTTATACACTCAAGTGCTTCACTGTTTAGTCGAAATTTAACTCAATTTGAGTTAAAAATACTAGTACAGGGCTGGAGATAATCTTACCTCATGGCGAACAATAGGATGCAAAGAAAGATCATTAAGAACTGCGTCTAAAGCAGGGACAGCATCACTATCCTGCATCTGACCTAAAGCAAATGCAGCCTCATGCGCCAGCAAATTTGAGTTATCTCTTGTTGCTGCAGCAGGAAAAAAATCATGGTGTACTTCCAGTGTTATTCAAATAAACTACCAATCAATCACCAATTAAGCCCACTTCAACTGAATGTAAGAACACACTAAATAACAATCAGATGATGCACTCACGCTGCAAATGAGCCAAGCTCGTTCAAAACTAGTCCAGCTCAAGCTCGGCTCATTTAATATCCAATTGGAAGCCGCGAGCCTGTTTACAACTAGCTCGAACTTGGCTCGTTTAATAAATGAGCTCGAACTCGCGTCGGTGAATTTTCCAAATGATTTTAGCAACCCATTTGCTAAAGTCACCATGATTTTAGCAAATCAAACCAAGTCCAAACAGAAAAAAAGACTCAAATGAAGCAACAACCAAATGCCGTGCGAATTATGGAGAGGGAGAGAGAGAGAGAGACCGGCGATGAGGGCGGAGCGGGGACGAGGGCCACGGAGGTTGCGAAGAGAGAAGAGGGCTCTGAAGCGCTCAGAGATGGGTTGGTTTTGGTCCAATAATCTGTCGCAGAGGAACTTCTCCGTCGCAGCAGATACTGTGAATGAATTCTCGTTAAAACTGAAACCCATTTCACGATTTCTTTGCAACTACTGCAGAAGAAATTGGAAATCGGATGAACGAACGACGACGACGATGATGATGATGATGATGATCGGATCGAATTGAATCACCTAAACCTAAAAATAAAACGTTATTACTCGCTTTGGGGTTTTGATTCTGTGAAAGTGAAACAAAACTCATTTTAAAAGAACCAAAAATTCATCAAGATCAAGTACTAATTTATACCCAAATTATATGAAACGTTTGCATGATATATATTCTAACGAATTCTACAAAATGAATGTTTGAGATCAATGAAATATGATTCCGATAGATAGAAATTGTCTTTGGAAGAAAATAAACAAAACTACGCCGTTTTAAGTCTATAACTGGTGTTGTGGTTTCGATTCAGTGTAACTAAACATATTTTAAGAAACAAAAAAGCATTGCGATTAAGTAATAATATAAATACGCGAAAAATAAAACTTTTTATGGATATATATCATGACAATATATACATGATTAATGTCTCGGATTAATAAAATATGGCTAATATAGATGGAAAGTCCCAAAATAGAAACTGTACAATGCTACATACAAAACGACGACGTTTTAATAGCGTAACACAGGTTCAACCTGCGGCATGCTATTTTTCCCAGCTGCTACATAGAAACGACGACGTTTTAATAGCGTGACACAGGTTCAATCTGCGGCACGCTATTTTTCCCAGCTGCTACATAGAAACGACGACGTTTAATAGCGTGACACAGATTCAACCTGCGGCACGCTATTTTTCCCAGCTGCTATAGAGAAACGACGACGTTTTGAGGGCGTGCCACAGGTAGAACCTGTGGCACGCTATTTTACCAAGCCGGCAACAGCCTTTCATTCGTCTACAGTTCCTCGCCATTTCTCCCCTCTCTCTCTCCTACCCAGCACACCCATGAAAACCTCTAATTTCGCTTTGAACAAATCCAAAAATGCAGAGACGTAGAAGGCAAAATTGGGATTTACAGTTATAACTGTGAACTCTTTTGTATTTGGGAAAATTGGGATTTGGGTCTCGTCTTCTTGTTAATCATAGTTCGTTGAAGTTTTGGAATCCAAGAACCTCTGGATTAGACCACCCATTTTAATCTGATTTTGGAATCTTGCTGGGTTCTTTCTTTTGATTGTAACCAGGTCGTTTTTGGCTCAAAATTTGCTGAGTCTACGATCGATCGATCGATCAATCACTTCAACTCAACTCAACGCCATTACAGGAGGATATATATATCTGGGGAATGAGGATTAGTAAAACAGAAATAAACTTGAGGAGGTTGCTCGCAGCTTCACCTCACCAACTAAATCAACAAAAGCTTGTACACGTACGTAAGTCTACACATCTTTCAACTCAATTTTACTCTGGAATGCTTCCTTCATTTTAACGCTTCAAAATACAAAATACTAACTCTCTACACCGTTTGTGTGCTTACAGGATATTGTTTTTCTTGCAATTGTTTAGGTAGTCTTTGCATCAATTAATTATTTGTTGTGAGTGGAATGTTTTTTAAGGTTAAGGAAAATGCCAGAGATTATGTTTTACTAACTCACTGTTCCAAGCCAGTTTATACGCACCTCCCTTGCCTAATTTTGAGATACCAATCCTACCGTTTCCTAAAAGAGTTGATAGCACCTCAGAGTTCTAGAAACTCTTAGTGGGGTGAACACCTAGTCCCAGATTTTGACCACTAGGCCAACCCTTGGGTTTGATTCCCTATCTTTTGTTCATATGTAAAATGTTTGGTTTCGTATAACCCTTCCTTTGCCAAATCCGTGCAAAAATCCTTGAACCAAACACAGCATTAGTGCCGGTTATATACCTAGTGAACTGATGTGTAGTTACGATGAAGTCATTGTCATTGTGATTCACTGATAGCCTTGTATATTTTTTCTCATGATGCAGTATGTTGCCACTCTACGAGAGCAATTGGCTGAAGAGAAAACCGCAGATGGATTACCGAGGTGAGTACATTTTTCTTTCAGTATGTTATCTTTTCTGTAATTGACTCGTTCGAAAGGCACTGCACACTATCGCCCCTCTTCAATAAGAACGTACTCAACGCATTAGCGTCTTTTTTCTGACAAGATTGCCGGATAATGTGAACTATCTGGTAAATTAAAAGATCATTCTTTTGGTAGTTTATGCAAATGTTGCCATTTCAGTGAATCACGTAAGATTCTTGGTAAGTGCATCTCTTAAGATTGATCTTTATGGAGTCTATGATCTAGCTACTTGTTAGATTGGAAGTGTCTTGGTGGCGGTATATAGGATCAAGGGTTCATATTTGTGACCTTTATTGGACAGAAGTTACGGAGCTGCCAACGAAGGATAATGTGGTATAGTGATTTCTTTTATTTTTCAGTGTCGCATGGAAACCAGTTCATGTGGTTCATATTTTTCAGTGTTCTAGGATGGCCTTCTGTGTTCAGGCAACGCCAAGTGTCCATACTTTTGGAACATTTTTTATGTCAAGCTCCAGGAAAAAATCAATGTTGTTCAAATGTCCCCAATGATTGCTGGCGTTTCCGCCTTTTGCAAAATTCTCAACAACTATCTGAAAAAGTGTTTGCACTTGCAAATTCATAAAAGAATTGTACCAAAATTATAGACTAGGAATGAAGCAGCTGGTATTGTTTGGTTTGAGAATGGCAATCTCCTTGTTTTGGTGGTCTTATTTGTGAAGCAAAATATATAGCTTGCGTGAATGGTCTTACTCAAATAGTGATTTGTTTTTATGAGCTGACTGGCTGCATTAATCTCATAAAACAGGACAGCAGCAGCTGGTTTGGACAGACGTCATTAAGTAACATCTACGAGAAGGATATATCGTGTTCACGAAGACACCACCATATTGATAGATTGCAAAAAATTGAAATTCATACCTTAATACTTTTATGCCTCATATTTCTAAAGCTTTCACAAACTGTTAATGTAAAACTATACTAAGCATGACTTAGATTTTACACTCATAATGTGCATTAAATCTATATTATTCTTCACATGGTCTATTAATTTTGTTCATTTGTAGGAATGCTTAATTTTTAAACTGCTAAATTAGCAACTCTGTGATTTTCCTCTGCTATTGTTTCTATAGAACTTCAAACACTCAGGTGAACGACTATTCAGTGAAGATTGAAGCCATTGCTTCCAAATTGGCTGCCCATCTGGTGGGTGTATCTTAAGCTTTGTCTGTTCTGGTAATTTTACATTTTAAATATGTAATTCTCAAGTTCTTCCAAGATATAATGAAGAGTTTTAACTTGTACAAAGCAAGTCATGTTTAGACCTGCCAAACCTACATGGGTGTAGGTGTCAAGCACATGATCTTGAAAATTTGTTATACACTGTAGTGTTCACAGTTGAGTAATGTGTTGAATGTAGATCCATTGAAGAGTTTCCATTATTTCTCTAAAAAAAATGCAAAAGAACTGTTACCATTGAAAGGAAGAATTTGATGTGCCCTTTACTGAGATATGGGCTCTACTCTACTGAAATGCATTTGAAGAATCATTTGATATTTCCGACTCTGAACTAAAAGTTTATACATCTCATTAGGGTACTCATGTCTTTCAAACTTTTCCCTTGAAAACTTTCAGTCAGCTATGCAAGAATTTCAGCAACCTCTTGCTGTAATTTCAGTTGAAGAAAGCATTTCTAAAGCAGGAGAAGAGAGTCCAATTCCCACTTCTCCCAGATTGAGGAGGCGATATGTGTAAGAAGTAACTATAGTTTCTCTACTGCTTTTATTTGATTCTCTCTTTCTTTTGTCATTATTTGTGTCATTCTTTCCAACTAAACAAGCCCTCATCTAACATTGTAGATAGACCCACTGAGAGTGTTGAGACTGATCATTCAGTGCCTATCAAATTGGATGCTGCAGCTCGAACTCATATTGACAAACAGAGGTATCTTCCACATGTAAGATACCTAAGGATATGATGTGTCGCTAGGTTACTAGTTTAATTTGTTCGGAAGTTAATGTGACTAGGCTTCAACTATTTTACTGAAAACGATCGATTTTAGGTTTTCAAGGAGCCTACTTAAGATCGAGACACCAACGCGTTTGAAAGTATCTATACAATTTTGTTGCTAATTCTCTTACTTGCCTCCAACAGAAAGCTTCAAGATGACTTGAAGGATGAAATGGTTGGGTTGGCACAGCAACTTAAAGAGAGCAGTCTCGTGATGACTCGGTCCCTGAAAAACACCGAAAAAGTGAGTTCCTGTAATTATACTCCATGCGACCCATTCGGGTAGTGTTACTTCCTGCTAGGATCCTCTTTAACTCCTATCTTATTTTGGACAAGAATTCTTCATTTTCTGTCAAGAACGCAATAGAGTGTTTCCTAAAACATGATTAACTATTATCATGAGTTCAAGTTGGGATTTTGGTGCAGATACTTGACTCAATGGAGAAGGCTGTTGAACATAGCTTGGCAAGCACGGGTCATGCCAACTCACGTGCTTTGGAGGTGTACTCGAAGAGTTTCACGACAGCATGCTTTACGTGGCTTATGATATTTGTAATGACATGTACCTTCCTCATGGTTGTACTACTTATTCGTGTAACTTAAACATCTGTGTTAGGCGAGAAAGAGTGATAGCTTTGGTCTTGCAGTTCCTTTCTGCAAGGTAAGTCTTGTTTATACCTTCTATTAAGGGATCAATCTTTATAAATTGATTCGAGTGATAATTGACTTTGGAAATGTACGAGCTTGTTGAATTCCAATAGCCAAATTAAAGTAGGAAAATAGTTTCAGATGCCACCCGAGTACGTAGGTTGTTCTTGATTTGAAAAGGTTCGGATTTGAGTTTATGACGTAGTATCGAATGCTTCTTTCAAAAAAAAAAAAGTAGTATCAGGTGCTCGCTAAAAGTAATCTGTATAAGTTTACCGGCCAAAGCTCTACCTTAGGCAAAAGTAGTATCACATGCCTGATGTTTAAAAGCAAAAACGTTTTCTTCTCCAGATAATAAAGAGAAGCAGTCTCCAAAAAGTTTTAGACCCACAAGGCCACAAGTTTTCAATAATTGAAGCAATAGCTTTGTCAAACTCAATTGCCAGAGATTGTACAAAGAGGAAGAGCTATAGCTGTAACGGCTTGCGCAGCATAACATCACAATTCCCAGAGGTCCACAGAAGAAGAAGAAGAAGAAGAAGAAGAAGGGAAATAAAATTACATACACGTCATGGGGCTAACCAAAACAATGGATTTTCTTGTCATTTTCCTAAGAAAAAGCAAAACAAAAGGAAATTTTCTTGTCCTCGAACATAACAGACTACAAAATTTAGCAATTACCTGATGGAAAGTTAACCCAAATCAGTATATCACACTGGGATACATTTTCTTCAAATTACTAGTTGTATACCCTCAACCAAACCCCCTACAGTCTGCCTAAAAAGTCCAGGTGAATTTTTAGTGGCTTCTTTTTTCTTTTACTTGGATTGGAAAGACAGATTTCTCTTTCCTTTTCTTCAACTCTTGCCCCTTCGTTGATGTCAGCTATAACCAATCGCCCAGCAGCTGCATAGACGTGGAACAATTATCTGAAAAAATACGAGGTGTGCCTTGGAATGAATTTCCGATCACCAATGCCTTGGAATGAATTTCTGATCACCAATAAAGATAAATTCATAGGGTTACGAAAATTAAAAGTTAAACAAGCAAAACAACTTCAAAAAAATGCATAAGAAATAGCATCCTAAGATGAATTTGTAATGCAAAATGATTTTGACATCAGCACTTTAACATGTAGCCCTGTATGCATCAACGTCTTGTGTTGCAAGTGAAACTCGTCACAGTGACTTGAATAAGATATCACCACATATTGGAGAATCTTCCAGAAAACCAAACGTACTAAGAACCAATGTGTAATGTGGCAAAGAATGGGATGTCGCAAAATTTTTGAAATTCATTGCAACCGCAAGGCCTTTTTGTTTTTGTTTTTCAAAGTGCATCAAAAGGAGCTACAGAAGATTCGAAAAGACGGTGGAACAATGAATAGGCGATGCAGGCAATGATAAGCGGCAAAAGTATGGGAATTAGACAGAATTATAAATTGAGTGCACTCTCAAATTTTCAAGATGCAATTGGTTGTACCTCCACTGTATTCCTTAGACTGAAGAGGACATGTAAGTGAGTGGATAGAAAACCCATGAAAAAAAGTAAATCAGTCAGCACGCGGTAACAAGAAACTGAAGCCTGAATTTTCATGAATAAGCGGTGGTGGTTCTACATCTGAAATGTCAATCCGATCCGTTGATTTGGACAGGTCATCGACTGAAAATGGAATGCTGCATAAACAATAGAGAAATTAATTGGCAAAAGAACAGAGAGAGAGAAAAGACAAGATGAAATACATAATGAAGTCATTTTATCTGATTTAACCTTGAATCATCATCCAGTAAAAAAGAACTGCTGACAGCGCTGTTGGAATCTTCAGTCATTAGAACCCTCATGTCGGATATAACCTTCATAAGAAATGGCACATAGCCCATAGTCAGAGATTGTTTAAGATTCCTCGAGGTTCAGGTCGATCCATCAACATTGACAATGGAAATATCTATAAGGATTGTTGGAAGAGGTCTGCTCGATTGCAGTGGTAGAAATACCAAAGTTGTTTTATTTAGGTAAAACAAAAGGAGTGGTTGACCATGTTTTGATAATAAATATGACCCTCGACATATATCAGAATGATCGACAGATGAAACAAGTTAAGGGCAGCAACAGGGACTTACATCTGGGGAAAGGCTGTGGGTTCCATACTTGTCATCCCAATACATCGTGCTAATTCGATAGAGTTGTTGGATACTAAGCACCTGTGGTTAATAATAAACCCCAACTGGTTCAGAACAAAGGAAGATGGGTCGGTTTATAAATGATTTGTTTGCAAATTTTAGAAGCCGGCCACTTACTGGGCACAGGTCATGACTTATTTCATCGAGTGTCTTCTTCGGCTTTTGATGTATGACCTAAATCAAGTAACAGAAGAATCAGTGACACTTATACTAACTAATACTTCTGAACTCTTAAGAAGAAAGAATTTTCACAACAGTTTCCAGACAACTGCAGCCATAAAATAAAGAACATAACAGTGCTGGAAGCCCTTAAGCACTAGAGATTGTTTTATACCAGGAACCCAATAGCCTGTCTAATATGCTTGAGCTCATCCCAAGCTGAGCCTGCATACTGAAGATTTTACTTTTCTTTAGTTGGAGGGGTCAAAAAATCAGGAAAGGAAAATAAACTGTTCCGGAATAGAGTATGATTACCTCATCAGTTGCCTTGTAGCACCAATGTTCCAGTTCAGCCAATCCTGCCTTGACATATTCACCATTACTGAAAGAGCAGCATTCTCGTCTTAAAAGGAGGCTGCAGCCAAGAGAATAATCAGAAGAGGGTCTCAAGGAAACAAATATATTAGTGAATGCTAAAAATCAAAAAGGAAATAAAATAAAATAAAATAAAATATACTCCGTATATATTATTGAATGCTTCTGGACTACATACCTGTTGAATAACTGCACATTGATAAAGGAGAATATTTGGGTAAACACTTTGCGAACTAAAAACGGGGGTACCTGAACAGAATTTTCAATGGAGAAAGTACCTGAGGTCGATTACCTTTTAACACAAAATAAAGGGGAACTACATGAAATTCGATACAATAAAAAAGCAGAGCAATTTTGAGATTTGCAGATTGTATGGTGCTCCACCCGGAATATAGATTACATATATTAATGTACAAATGTTGGGTGCGGGTTCTTAGAGTTGGATTCATTTTCCTTTCATTGATACGGGTCGCTTGAATATATAACATCCTTCATAAATAATTTTTCTATTTTGCAACTTAAATGGTGTTTACTAGTTGTCTTAGATCCTTCGATGCATATTACAGGAGTTTCATGTGTGGCTCGCAAGAAATTCGAAATAGAAAATATGCTTGTTAAGATATAACTATACATGCACGAAATGGATCCTATACCCTTAACTGAGTGCCAAGTGGCCGAAACGGGTACTTCATAAATTTTCAAGGATCCATGTAACATAACCCAGAACGAGATAAAATCTTAGTTCCATGCATAAGGGCGTTGGGGTGTTTGGGGTTTAAAACTTAAGAGTAATCTAACTCCTCCTTCAGCCATGGTCCATTACTCTATTTCATATTGGAATATGTTACAATGTTTTGGGTGGACATGGGTCGAGCTTGGCCTAACTAACAACAGAAGCCGTAGTTGAGCAGCCCAACCCAGCATTTGGCACAAACTTAAACCCCCAAGCCCTCCAATTTAGCTCATAAGCCAATTTACGTGAAGTTTAGATCATATTAATGGCAGTCAGCTAGGGGTACAGGCCTAACATTTGGCATTATTTGCAAACAGTTGCAACCCACAACATCAAGTAAATGGGATAACATCGGTAAAAAGGGTGACATTGTGCAAATTTTGCTCGAGACATGTGCACCTCATCTACGTGAGGTGCATCGTCGAGTTCCTTGATCCATAAAAAGGTTGGAAAACAACAACAGTGACAACAAAATCAAACAAACATGCCATGTTAAAAGCCAGTCAAATAGAAAGAACAAAAAATAAAGGAGAAGAAGACATCACTAGACATTGCACTTACTTGATTGGCTTTCAATACATATAAGAAATTTCCAAGGCTCTTCACAATCCCTTGCCAGTGGGCAATCAAAATCTCCTGAGAAGCAGCATTGGCAAGCGTGCGGGCTGTCCCCTTAAGCAAACTTGCTCTGGAAAGTCTTGGTGCCTAGACCATTCAAGGTACACAAAAGTTTATTTTATAAGTCCTCCAGAAAAAGAAAACATGAAGACAACATATCCTAATCTCAACTTCAAGTACCTGAATGCACAATCCCAGCAATGGAGAAATCTCCTTTTTCAGGTTGTCCCGGATCATGCCATATATCTTTTCCACATATGCTGTCAGTTGCTGCTTAAACAGCAAAGCAGGGTACTTGGCTTCAACTTGGTCCAAAGTAGCCACTTGACCAGATAACTCACCATTGGCAAGAGAAAGATTGACCCCTTGTGGACTTCCACGGAAACTCTAAAGAGAAATTGTTGCACCCTGTCAGACGTAGTGGCATAAACTTTGAATAGAGAAACGAAAACATTTTTTTTTTTTTGTCTTTTTACCAATGTCATCCTCCCAAATAAAGTAGCTGATGATGTCCGCCGGTGTTGTGGGGCCATCCCTGCTGCACCACCTGCCTTCAATGTACGTTGAAGCAGCAACAATAGAGTTGATGCATTGGATAACCAATAGGCCAAGTTTTCGTTGTTGTCCTGAGTCTTCAATTCACAAATGTAACACAAGTTCTAAACAGCTCTCTGATGTATAAATACAAATTAGCATTGCGTGAAGCATTAAACTTTGCAAGTAGTACCTCAATAGCCTGGCCTATGGTTTGAATAATCCGATCAAAAATGCTGGTCCTTTCAACTTCAAATGACCTCCACTGCCTAAGGCACTTGTATATGATACAAGCTGCAACAGGTCTGCCCTTACTCAAGCCTAGGTGTTGAGCAACACAGCGGATGAGCAAGTCCTGATATTCCTGCTGCTTCTCATTGAGTGATTTTTGTGGTCTCTCCTCTACCTCTGACTGATCTCTTAAGTTCATCGAAGCACTTTGCAGTTCCTGAAATATTACACAGTGACCTTTAAGATTAAAGCCAGTGCAAGTCAAACAAAGTAAGAATGGAGGTACAGTTCTTGAGGCACTTGATCTTACAGTAGCAGTTTTGGTACTTTCTTCCCTCTGCCAGATATGAATAGAGAAGCGTAAGATGTATATACAAAACATATAAAAAGTTAATTCAACGTTCAGAATGCATCACTGTTTTCTGCTATTACCTGAATAACTGACTTAGAGCGTCCAGAGAGGAGCTTATTATTTTGTGCCATCGTTAGAGCCTGCTGACGAAGAACTTTATTTTCTGATTCTATGTTGGCAAGCTTCTCTTCAAGCCTAACCGCAGAAGGACAAGAATTCCATTAACTGCCCCAATTTGTAAGCAGTAGAAACAGCCATGTTCCGAGGACAAAGAGATTGGAAACAGCCAATTGGTAGGTGAACCATTAATGATAGTTCGTAGACTTATTCCAGAATACTCTTGGAGAGTGAACATGGGGGTGCACTAGACAGAAAACAAACCACCAAAAAACTCAAGTTCTTACATGGACTAGGGTCTAAAGTAAACTAGAGTTAGAATTTTGGAGGCATCCCATCTCAAAACAATTGGCATGAGGTGGTAGGCTCAAACATGGACCAATCATGACAGTTCATGTAGCACCCTTGTTGGTCATAATCATATCATCCCCTAAGAAGTCTTAAAAGATGCTCAAACCTATAGATCAACAGTTCAAAGGATCATATTTAAAGATGAACCAACAAACAATTTTGCTCTGTTAGTTTACTATGTCTCATTCACGGACTAGTATATCGGAAGATCTTGTCAATAAAAGTAATGTTGGAAATGTTTACTCTATACATCGAGTCCATGTGCTGCTTAACGATAACATAACATCTACTGTCTTGTTTTTTCAGTCAAATTCACTACCTTCGACGAGCATAGCTGACGATTTAAGTATGTACATGCCTACAAGTGGTCAAATATTCTCAACCTGGAGAGCGTGATTTCTGACTTGGGAAGCATCAGTCCAAAGGCACTGTGCTTCTCAGCAAGATTTTGTGGTTTCTTAATCAGTATAATCCTTCCCTACTCCCCATGAGTAAAACATCATAGAGAACTCCCTCCAATAGTCCAGAACGAAAATGATGAACTCTTCTCAAACATTCAGCCCTCTGTATGGCTTGACCAATTCAGATACCAAAGCAGTTCCCTAACATGATCCAGGGACAACATAAGGGAAGACCAAAATATATTGCTCCTGTCCTACAGAATCTAAACAAATGACACTTCATCAAATGGACATACCATCTACTTAGCAGATACTCAACTTGATATCCTCGAGCTCGCTGTATTAATAATACCATTTTTCAAGCTTTCTTTCATATACCAATGAATCTCTAGTTGGTTCCACTTGGGCTTTGCACTATTCATGACAAGGATTTTCTCATAAACCTTCTGAAATCTCAGTTGCCTGGACATGATACCTTCAACCATCGAAGGCACATAGTCGACATCTTGGCAAATTGCAATGGTTTTCAGATGCCATGAGCTTGGAAAGTTATAAATTAAAAGCACTATGTGAGGAATCTTATCGGCAACAAGGTTTAAAACATCTTGCAGGATATTTTCTTCATTACCATACTCCGCTAAATTTTCAAGCTTTATCTCCCTATCTGACCGCTTAACAACCTATGTAGATGCCGATGAATACAGAACCAAAGCATAGACTGTAATGAAGAGAACAAGGAACGATGGATATCAACTAAACGATAAATGGCTGTTATGGTGAATAGAGCAGAACCAATAAGAAAGAACAAAGACTTGCCAAAGATAGAAGAAGAGGAAGATGAAAACCTGGTGAAAAGGAAGCGGACGATGCTGCTCTATGCGGGCCTTCCACTGGTACTAGTGTGGGAGGGGGAATATCATATTTTCATCCATAGAGACAATTTACAAAGCCACTCAAATTTTATGTGGAGGATGGAAGATATCAGAGAGCAAGAAACTAGATGGAACATGGGAAAAACTTGGGGTTGTATCATTCAAATAGACTATTCTTTACAAAATGACTGGGAACAAATGACTTTGGGACGGAAAAAAAATCAACACCATAATTCCGAATTCCAAAAACCAAAATAGATTGCAGAATAGGCCGTATAGTCAGCACGATGACAGCAAATGGACTTCGTATATCAAAATGCAATGCATGCTGCAACGTATCACACCGTTTAAATTGGCTATTCAGCAAAAATGGAAGTTACAACAAAATGGGATTGTTTGAACGCTTCTAAACACCAACAACCACCAAGTTTTTTTTTCTAAACCAAACCAAGCCAGGAAAAAAATGCCGTTCTATTGTCCCAAGATTAATTAAGCTAGCTACTATCGGTTTATTATCTGGAGTTAGCTTGATTCTAGCCATAAGCAAGACTATCTGTATGAAATGATGTCATCAACTTAGGCTGATATCCGAATTTAACTTGAAATGAATCCCAAAAGTATGTTACATCAAGGACCGGACTTGACTCTCAATACTCATGTACTGAAAATAGACCACATGAAAGGTTATTGTCAAATGCCATTATAAAGGATCGACTCCCGTCATGCATCAATTAAGTGATGAACTCAAACGAAATATCCGATTTGAAGGAAAAGTTCATAAACTATAGAAGGAAGAATTTGGAACTTGAAGGTATTACCATTTCACTTTGTATGAAGCAAAGTAACAAACTATTGAAGTACCTACAGTGAACACTCTTAATTAGACTAATAACTAGCTAGAAGAAACAAGATACAACAGATAGAAAGAGCAAGTTCCATCAGAAGAAGTCATCAAATGCCCCCTCCCGGTCACTTTCCCAGTTTTCAGCTCCTGCACAAGGCAACATCAAGAGAAAAAAAGGGATATGTAACACATTTGCATTAAACGTGTAGAATCTAAACAAAAGGAACTTCACAACATAGCTAATGGTATCTCTAGACCGATAGGTAAAGACTAACTCTAACATGAAACGATTGGCTGAACTGGAAAGATTATAATTTTTGGCAGGGAGAATTCTGAGAGGAATCATTGAGTTCAAAATTGTACTACCAGGACGATAGATTATTCTTTGGTTATCAACAAGCAACCGAGTTTCTAGTGCAGTCAGGAGACACTGAGAGAACTAGACTGACCTGAGACTTCAGCAGTTGAAAGATCCTGAACTAGCAGCTGAAAATCATTGGAATGGAGGGAAGAGAAATTTGCTGGAGTTGAAACAGGAGCTGGAAAGGTGAAATCAGAGTCGGTGGATGTTGTATCAGAGGAATTGGACATCGCATCAATTCGAACGTCTGTAGCAATAAATCCTGATGTTGAACTCGAGGTGGATGAGGTAGACAAGATCATTTTCAGCTCTGAAACTTGGTCCGACATAATGTATATCATCCTGAGACACACTAGATCATTTCTAGCATTAGTCAAAAGACATGTGGAAGCATTATTTACATTGTAATAATAGTAACTACTTTTAAGGATGTTTCCTATAGCCTTGGCATTCCCAGGAAGGTGGCGGATTTTCCGCTCTCTTAGAGGGGGAACTAGAGCGGGAAAGAGAAGGAGAAGGCATATTTCTGGTGCCTTTGACTTTTATGTGAATATTAAGGGAGAAAGTAATCAAAGATGTTTTCCGGCTGGAGGAGCCTATTCTGAATTGAAGAGTACAGTACTATTTTGGCCATTTGAATGGCTGGTTCGCGGGCTTAGTCAATCCCACCTTGAACAGTGAACCAATATCTGTACTGTATAGAATCTTTTGAGTAGATACTATGAATAGCTGATATAGGCTCCTTTGGTGGCTCCTAATCTATTGTAAAAAACGAATTTTAAAACATGCTCCAGTTAAGTTAAAAGTAGTCCCAAAAAGCTTAAATTGTTAGGAAATGGGCCCAACAATGAATTTCAAGCTACCTAACACCCTCCCTCCCTCACGTGCAACTCCGTCTTGCATGCGAAGATGCAAATATTCATACATAAGGTGAGAGAATGGAGAAACATAGTGCGAACGGGGAACAAAAGCCAATAGTGAGGCTTGAACTCAAGATCTCTTGCAACCTAAGCTCGGATATCATATTAAGTTACCAATAGTCTCAAAAGCTTAAGCTGGTAGGAAAAGGGCCCAACAATGTATATCAAGCTATCTAACAGCTCCATGATATATTGGCACCTCACAAGTAAAGGCAGACACAGACAAGTTGTCGCATTCAACGTGCAGATATAGTACCTCTTAAATGAGTGATAGTAACTATTATTTCATTGAGAGTGGATGTTGATTAGAGGTTTAAACAAAGTTGAAATGCTTCTCAACTACCACTAAAATTTTATCTATTTGGACATGTGTGCTGAATTCAGCATGAGAAAAGAATATTCCCTTCATCTAGAGGACATTACAACACCTCCAACTTCATTGAGTACCATTAGTGCACTTCAGCAACCCAGCTACATTCCCATGCAGTCCTTAACCCCTTACAAGAAATCATTCTAATCCTATAAACTCTTCATGAATTCGACTTAGTATGATGAATGGGATATCTGCCAAAGCTTGAAAACTTTGAATATACATCAAATTTGAAAGTTTAACCACTGATGCTACCTGTTTAAAGATTCTTGAAGTTGATGAACTCTTCTTTCAGTTTCTTCTAACTTACTACGCCTTTCTTCACTTGATTCTAGGGCTTCTGCACATTTCCTTTCAGATTCATCAGCTCGTTGTTTCTCCGATTGCAATAAAGCCTATGATACAAAAAAACAGGGTGGAGTAAAGCAATAGAACAGAGAAGCTAGACACTGTTTCAATAAAGCAGGAAAATACAGTCAACAAAAACAAGGAAAAGATTTGCGTATGTGACCAGAGAAAACCCCACTGAATGGAGAAGCAAAATCAGAAACTCGTGATTTAAGTGCCACACCACAGACTCATTAAATAGCTAAAATGCCACATATTAATAAGAATCTCATTTTGTACGTCACATAGAATATGAAAACTGTGATTCAATCTAGCAACCAGTTAATGGCAGGCTATCACCAGTATAGACCAGCATTCAACCGCGTGATGATGCAACCAAAGGTTTATACAAGGTATAAACCCCCTTTCTGGAGGAACTAATGTCCATTGATGATGTCTATAATCACCATTTCAGCAAGTGACATGGAACTATTAAAAAGGAGAAGTGCAAGAAAGATGTAAATACTGCGCAAGCAAGAATGATACATTATTCCAAGACTCGAATTCTGGCTATATAAGCTTTAATAGGAATCCCACAAACAAGTTATCAGATAATTAAAAAAAGGGAGAAAATACAAGCTGGGGGACATTTGAATTGATTTCATACAGATGCAGTCTCTACGCATATAGATCATACAGAACATGCATAACTAACAGGCACAAAATGGCTTTCAGCAAGCCTTTTGGTGCAACGAGGGCCCAGCCGTTCACAGCTTTCTCTCACGCTGACAGAGTTCAGCAGTCAACAAACAAACATCCCTATATGTTGTCCAATTTAACACGATTGTCAGCTTGCATTCATTCATATAGAGAAGCTTCAATCGCCATTGAAATAAGTCAATAACTCTCAGGTAGCAAGTACTTTCGAAAGATGACAGCTATTTGATGCAGAGAATAGGTGTAGAAATTTCATCAACGCACAGTGTTTTTGCAGATTAGTCCATACTGTCTAAAACAGCTTCATGCACCAAAAGGATGGTTCAGCATACTTGAACGAAAGCACAATACGGAATAACTACATTCCGCTGATTTTTTGCCAATGGTTCTCTCTCTTCAAAACAAAAAAGAAAGTGAGCTAAGGGGGACTCCATTGTACGAACTATAACAACACAACCCAAGGCGAACTAATGGTTCTAATCCTGGAAGGAAAAATGAGCTTTACTAACATTTATTTCACTATCTCGTGTCCGATGCAGAAAGAGAAGAACTTGAGGTTGTTTTACAGTTTCAGACTCTCTGAGGAACCACAGATGGCCTCAAATCAGCAGTCATTTTGCCTGCTCAGACTTTTTTTCATTTAATTCTTGTGACGTTCTTTACTCCAGGTTCTCTGTTTGCTGTAATATCTACTGCAAATGATATTTAAGTACCATGTGCAAAGAAATGATGACACACTAAGAGTTAGAGGTTAAGACAGCTCAGCAGATGTATAAGCCACAATACCTTCAAGTTCTGCACTTCTGTACTTAGAGTCTCAATCCTCTCAGTATCTTGGACAAGCACTGGAGTTTCTTTGACCACAGATGATGCTTCTTCAATGGCCTTCTGTGCAGCCTCGTGTTCTTTAACTAGCATCTCCTTAGTGTCATCAACTTTGCTTTGCATATCTTGCAAGGAATTTTGCAACTTTGCTATCTCCTGCCCTTTTGCCTCTTCCAAATCAGTCTGCACACATGATTTTGTACTTTAGTTGGAGCCCATATAAACATGCAGCATAACTTCTATAAAACAAGCATAATCATCACAGCCAGAAGCTCCAAGCTATTGCCAATGGAAGCCATTAAGCAGTGAGTAAACTTCTGTAGTGCATACTGCCGCAGAATACAAAGATGTGGAGGCTTCACTGTTCATTATGTTTTCATCAAAGAAAAGCCATAATTTATTTTCACACCAAACACATATATTACCCTCAAACGTTTTTCCAACTGCAAACGCCATGTGAGTTCTTCCACCTGTTTCTCAAGCTTATCCTTTGCTTCTTTGAGTGCACCTGTTTCTCTTGAAGCCTGAAAATTTTCCATATGCAAGTAAATGAGTGAGGATTTGCAGATAAGTGCAAAATTCAACAGTAACACGCAGCAATTCATGTTTTAATTTGTATGCTCTATGGACACATGGGCTGCATATCTCTCTGTGTGTGGGTTTTAAGAGGTATTAATGCCTCAATTGTTGGTTTCCAACAAGAATGTCTCTCTGTCAAGTGAAATTACCTTTGAAAGAAAATAGTGTTTTCTTTTGGATTAGAAATATATCACATGTATGCGTTTACACCATTGCCAATTCAAATAACAAGGTGCATGAGGAACTGCTTACGACTTCAAGAGCATTAGAACACTAATACCTACCATCTTTAGTTGTCGAAGCTCTCGTCTGGCAATTCTCCCCCGCCATCTGCATTGTGTAACTATCGATGCCCTCCTGAGTTTCGTGTGGTGTGAAAAATCCCTATGACCACGCCAATGGGCCTGCATTTTTTTCAAGTAAAACTAATGCCTTGGAAGCATAATGTGCATCAATTGTATTAATAAAGCAACACGGAAACAACTAGTCAATAACCTGAATAATAATTGATGCCTTTGTCTGCTTTCTACATCTGAAATCATTGCGAGCAGCCATTGCACGCAAACCTGTCTGCAAGACAAGCACTGAGGACTTGATTCTGATGTAGGCCATTCTAGCCAAGTGCCTGCGTGAGGTTGTCTGAATCTTAACAACAGCTGCCTCCCTTTTCATGGTCTCGTACAATTTGCAAGCTTGTCTTCCTGAAAGCCGTAACCAAAGAAGGAAATGGTGAATTCTTTTTTTAAGAAAAAAGAGAATAGGCACAATCGGGCCATTGATAGAAAAGAGAACTAGAAAAAGATAAACAATGTGTAAGGGAAGAAGCAAATATCCTTCCGATAAGTGCATCAGCTGAAGTATGTCCGGCACATGCTCTCTGTAAAATGCAGATTTTTAGCTACGGGAAAGTTTTCTTGCTTCAAAGATCCGCTGACACACCTCTGCATATAGATTGCATGCAAATTGTAGCCCTCCGTATTGCAATAAACCGTTTGCGACTAATATGAGTTCTCATTTTTCTTTGAATAGTCTTGGCTGCCTTGTTAAGTTTTTCTGCCCTACGTGCATCTAGCTCAGCCATTTGGCCGGCTCTTAAGAACACCTTCGTTTTCCCTATCTGCAAAACCATTTATAAACCCCTTGAATGTAAGAGACATCTAGAAGGGACACGAACATAAACAATGAAGCCGAAATGTCACACCATAGTTCTAGCAATATGAAGCTACATAAGGAGAAAAAGCAATATGCCACCCCATGCTGGAGGGACACAAGCCAAAATAAAAAAAGTACCTAATATTATGCTAAAATATCCAAAGATGAAGACTTGAGTTATCCATGACATACTGATGTATATGATGAGGAAGTTGAAAATATGCTTTTATATTTCTATGCACCAGAACAGATAACAGTGAGACGTTATTAAAATCTTAGGCAAAATAGCACAACATGAAACTGCCTGAACATAATCCGCCAAAATGTGGCTTCCAAACTAAGTAAATTTGAAGGCAATGTTTATATAAAAAAAAAAAAAGCTGGTTAGTTGCTCATTCAACAAGAAATGTCCCTATATAATCAGAGCTTGTCCCATTAGGTAGAGTCTCATGAGCCATGAGTTATTGTTTATTCGTTTATGCATATGCCTACAAATACGGACTGGTTATATAGTTGTGTAGGGGTGTTTGGTTAGAGGGGAATGTAATTGGTTAGAGGGGAGGGCTACCTGGGTGGTGGTACTGTGTTAAGCAGCTCATTTTTGTACAGCATGAGAGCATGAAAGGCAATCTGTTTTTAAAAATTAAACTCATGAGGTGTATGCCCAACAAGGATATCGGAAATTTGTGCGTCCAACGTCTCTCAATTTTCAACCACCTCACTTCCCAATGAGTCTCAAAAATGCCTTTAATCCCAAAATTTCAAGCATTCTTCATATCAGATTATAAGTTCCCAGTGCCTATTTTACATAAGCTGCCAGCGATTGGTCAGTCCCAATATGCAAAACCAGGAATCAGATGAACCATATAATTGTTTCAATTGTAAACTTTTGGTTCGTGAAGAATAAGCAGCTTGTCCATGTACAAATTTATTTTTACCTGCGAACCCTTAAGACCCATCTTGTCCAAAATCTTCTTGCATGCTACCTTTTCATCATTGCTGCTCATACGTGGAAAAGAACAAATTAGACATAAGATATAACCGTGCTAAATAAGAAACCCAGCCAGAGGTTCCAACATGACCAAGCAGCCAAAAAACAATGTCCACAACTAAACATACAAGTGTTTCTCTATCAAGATAAATACTTACTTCCCTTCCAAAACCTCTGGAGCAAGAAGGCCAAATCGATTTAGAAATTCATAGAATGTCTTACGAGTTGGGTATCCAGCACAACTGATTCTAATTGCCTCTAAAACACCCTGTGTTGACAAGAGAGCAATAAATACACAAGCTTTAACCATATGACACGAAAAGCATGACACTGATTTCAAGATTGTACTCACACCACACCGTAGTTGTTGCATGATATTGACATTCTCAAAGATAGCAGGTTTAAGAACATTATTTGGCTTCACGCATCTAATATAGTGGGGCTCTGTAGAATTCAGTGTCTCCATAAGTTGTTGTAGTTGTATCTGCGTCAATTTTTAAATCAGGGCGTCAATTATAACATCTTGCATGGCGAAGTTTAGGTTAGCTTCTTGATGATAACAGCATAATTCGATTAGATGTACATCTCAATTACCAACTTATTGAGGAAAATCCTTTGGAATGGTAATAGACCAAATACAAGATAAGATACCTTAAAACGAGAACCAATGGACGAGAACTTCGATGATTTGGAGGAAGATTTGGTTGAATCCTCCGGAAGCGGAGGGAATAGGCCTGCTACAAAAGAACAATTGGAAGCACTCAACAGATCTTGATGTTCCGGGACAACATAATCTTTGTTTTTGTCTAGAAACTGATCAGACTGATATTGAACCTGAACAAAAACAATAAAAACTAAGTTATCCAACAGAAAGGCACTTCGTTTTAATGACAAAAAAAGTAACAGTAACTAACCTCCCCTGCATAATGAGCAATGGTAAAATCTGTACGAGACAGTTTTGGCTTGATAAATCGCTTGTGAGACTTGAATGTCTGATAAAGCTTCTGGGAAAATGTTTCATGAGTTGACTTTGGAAACATGCTGGAAACAGAACAGTTCATTATTAAATAGATAAAAAAGGTCAATTCGTCTTCTATAAATAAGAAGCATGTATTCGAGTTATGCATGCATACACACACAAAAGATATATGTGCATGAATATCAAAGTACAGGCAAATATTAACATATAAACTAAAAGCACAAATATAGAAAGGAGTTGACATGGACAGAAACATTGGTATTATAGTTTCCAAAAATTAGGACAGAGATATGAAGAGCCACAATAACCAAAAAAATTGTGTATTCCTAGTTTACTTTATCTTCATTTAGAAGAGAAATTAATGTTTTATTTTTTTGGCAAATCGACAATTAATCTATGTCTATAGCATAAAAAAGTAATAAAATCTATATGGTTTCTAGACTCTCTACACTTTGTAGGAAAAGAAGTGGGAATAGCAGCACTGTTCCCTCTATGAAGCCTTCTAGAAGCTGTTAGGTTTTAGGGTGCTTAGAAATAAAAAGGCCAAAAGGAGGAGGGGTCAACATGTATAGAATTCATACTTCCATTGACTTTATCTTTGGCCCCAATAACATTTCAAAAAAGTTGCAACAAGATTGTCGGTCATCTGCATGCACGCAGTTAATACACAAGCGTCCAGTTCATTTCCCAGGCATGTCAAATTTTGGGAAAAATAAAAATAGGAAACAATTGCAGATGCATTTTCAACAAATGTACATGAGTCTCACAAGTACCAATGTCCAAAATAAGTCGGACATTGGCGACCTTGGGAGGTATGTCATCACTTTCAGGCATACAATCACACAGATAGCGTATCTACATGAACGCGAGCTTGCATGATAAAAATGTTTCCTCACCATGCTTCATCAAGCAAAGCAATGATTCCTCCAGGCTTCTGCAAAAGCAATATGAATTTTATGAATTAACTTGAAGTTTGATAGACTGATTCACGGGGAAATGCAGTCATTATGGAAACAAAGTTACGGGCATATGAATCCTTATACACAATGAGCCATTGGCAGGATGAGTACTACAACTTGGAAATAAGGGCTCTCTACCTCTGGACAGAAACATAGGATGAAAAACTCGAGTAAAGAAAAAATAACATGACCAAGTCAGCAAGAGGATAAAAGGCTTAGAAGAAGGCACTCTGCATGACATATGTCCCCAAGTCCCATACCACACCACTAAACCTATCAACTCCCTATTGGCTTTATCCAAAAGGAAAATGTACTTTCTTGCACAGAAAAAAATCGTAGTATTTGGAGGAGAATGAGTTTCCAGAAAGCCAAATTGACCTTTGCATTGGAACTAGCTTAACTGATTTGACCATATTCATTTATTTTTCTTGCTTACCGCTTGATCTTCCTTCAGTGGAATTTAAAGCAAGAATATTCAAAGGACTTGGGCTTTTATTTTGTTATCCATGTACCTCCGGTTCTGGTTTTCCTGTTGTATTTGTTTGTTGGTTTGTTTTCATATCAGATTCTCGGTAGTCACTCTTTTAAGCTGTGAGGGGATAGTTTTCTTCAACAAAATTGTAGCTTGCTGGAAAAAAAAAAAAAAAACTGATGTGCAATCAACTACAATATACTGAAATAGCATGGCCAAACTAACTCAAATCCAAAGCAAAAAAAAAAAAGTTTTAGTTTACATTCACGCTGTCAAGTTCCCTCTCATTGCAACCACCACAGTATGGATCAAATCGTTTTTAAAATATCATGATTAGTTTCCCATAATCAAGGATTTCACAATATTTTGACTGCAAGGCAAATAGAAATGATCTTTTTGAGGAGGTTTTGCATATGGTTTCTAGACATTCTAGTGCACCTGTTTTGTTATGGAGGGTAGCTTAGTCTTACAGGGAGTCCCTTTGCGGTCTAAACAAATTGATCCTTCTCAGGCAGAATGTATCCCCTCCATCTACCAAGTTCACATGCCCACAAGACAAATAACCCAGAGGCCAGAGCTCAACTTCCTACATACAAGTATATTTTATGTGTCCTTAAATGAGAATGGACATTGTGGCCAAGTTGTCAACCAACATACGTGTGTTGTTGGAAGCACTATAACTGGATTGAATCCCACTTAAATCCTTCAAAGCAAGCAATACTATCCTGAGACTCAACAAAAATTGCATTGCATATTGACTGGGTCTAGATTAGGTCCAATTGAACTATAGCCATCAAAACATGACTACACGAGTTCATTGAATGCCAAGCCAAGCAACTAGTAAAGATGGGAACCTTTTCAAGAAGATCCAGGACATCTTGATTGTCAACAAATTCTATGTAGCTCCAGTCTATCTCCTCTTTTGTGTACTCTTCTTGCTCCATCTTGAACACATGCTGAAGGAAACCACAAACAGTCATGAAGTTGAGAAAGTGGATTACAATATCTTACAAAATGTAACAACCTTTACCTGGTTGAAATGTTGCTGCAGCTTCTCATTTGTGAAATTTATACAAAATTGCTCAAAACTGCACTCGTGAACATACTAAGTTCCGTCAAATAACTATGTTACATAGTTATTGATCTCAATATAGAATCAAAGTTATCAGAAATATGATTCCTTACCTATTAGTCTTAAAGCTTTCAAACCCATAGATGTCAAGAACTCCAATCAAAGATTTCGAGTTGGGATCTTGCCCAATTGAAACATTAATTGTATCTACCAGCCTGAGTGCAACAAAAATCAGGCAGCGTTAGCTTTACTTCAGCGCCTCAAGGCCGAAACTACTATTGTAATTCACAGGAGCAAGAAACCCCCTGAGACGTATCCCTATAAGTAAAAACAAAGATCCAAGTACTTCTCTGTTACCAGTCAAACAAGCGGCAATATAGTGTTTTAGCCAAACCATCCCTGCTAACAGTCGCACCAACAGGATCAAGGCTTCTCTTGATAACTTCTTCTGGGGTAATCATTACACGCTTCAGTAGTGCATCTTCCAATGCATCAAAATCACACCTGAAATGAAAATCAAGTTAACTTGTATGGGGATCAAACGCCAAAAGAAAAATACCAAGGATATCCTTACATGAGAAGTTCCGCTGCCGTTTGAAGATGAAATTTAGATTTGTTATCTTTCAGAATGGATGAATCAACTTCTTTCCCCTTGGCAAATTCAACATTACCAAGATGAAGAATTGCAGCCACAACCCTGAAAATTGCATCCTGATAGACGAAGACAATTTATTCCCAACTCTACCTTATCCATCTGAAACCATGCAACAAACATATTGTGGGATCCAAGGCTGTACCTGGTCTTGCTGACTTATTCCCACAATATCCATAGCTCTCCTAGTGGCAAGATAATCATGAGCATCACTTACACCAACAAGTTCATAGCAACTTGTTTGATTCAGATAGTGAAACGTTTTAGGACTTCCTAGCTTATATCTCTCGATTTCCTGATCAGATTTGAAAGCAGTTAAACAGGCTGTTCAGTCTACAAATTTGAAAGATCTTCATGAAAGGATCTGCAATATGATAGAAGGTAAAAACCTACCTCTGGTGGTGCTGCACAAAGAAGGTAAAAACAATGATAGTTACGTTCTGGGTCTGAAACTTGGCAAACACGGGATCTCTCAAGAAGATAAGTTCTAATGGCTGCTCCTGAAATTCTCCCATGCTTATCAAATTGAATCTCAACAAATTTACCAAAGCGGCTGCACCAATATTCAAGTCCAGTGTCATACTTCCAACATATTCTGGAACGTGTATGTGAAACAATTGCAGAAAGTTCATAGAATGACTTAGACATCTCACCTGGAATTGTTATTTCTGACAGTTTTTGCGTTGCCAAATGCTTCAAGAACCGGATTTGACTGCATTTTGTCGATGAGTGTATATCAGATAGACAATATAATGAAAACGAAATTAAATAGCCCAAAAAAAGCATCTGCAAATTACATCATGCATATTCATTTTAAGAAGCGGGAGATGATTTCAGAAAAACATATTAGCAAGGTGGAAGCTACACATCCTGCATCATCTGCTTAAAGGACGATTAAAATTGAAAAATGCAAGTACATTGAAAAGGTTTCTCTAGGTGCACATCAGATGTTAAAGCAAATACATTGTGCACGTCCTTGGTTGTTGGGGTACACAATTGCCAAGACCATATCAAGGAAAAAGCTTATTGATGCCACGTAACAGTCTGCAATAAAATGCAAAGAATTCCATCTAAAATCTTAGCAAGAACGTTGCTGCAATGGTGTACTTATGCTATTGAGTTCATTTACTAATACATTTGGAACTTGTTATGTTTCTGTAGGGCCAGCTATGATTCTGTTGGTTAACCCTTTGGCTCACATATTAGCCGTTATCCCAATAGCTCCTTGTACACAAACCCTTCTACTAAAAAAGTCTGTATCCATCAAAAATTGTACATGAAATGTTTATAAACAGATGAATATTACTACTATTACTTATAAAAATTTGAGAAAATAAAACTATTAAACGGAAAGTCACATGTGCACCTCCAACTTCAAGCATGATGTTTTTAATACAAGAAAAATATTATGTGCTTCAAGGAGGGGCCTGGCACCCTCGTATCCACATTCTGAGTTCCATCACATTATTTATCTGACCCTAACAAAAGTATTGATGGCGGGCAACAAATTCATTAGTTGCCTTAGATGTACATTACACGGAGATCTGAACCACAATTAGTAAGCCTCAAGGCATTTACCTACTGCATAACAGCACAAACCTATGGACTATCCTTATATTAGCGAGTATGAAATGAGAGCTAGGTCCTGAATCTTACTTGCAGAACTTGTTGCTCAACAGTCCTTCCTTCAGTGCCCTTACGCCCACCCAAATAGGCAAGATAACGCATAAGCATCTTGGTAGTTTCCGTCTTGCCAGCCCCGCTTTCACCACTGACCAGAATGGAGTTGCTTTTGCACTCATTGATCATTGCCCTGCTTTTCAATAAAATTAGGAGACTAGCTGGAACATCCTTCAGAAACAAACTCCATAAAACATAAACAAAACACAAGGTCACCTATAAGCAACATCAGCAATTGCAAAAACATGAGGACTCAGATCTCCAAATGGTGCTCCCTTGTACTGTTCCATCATGTGAGCATCATACAGGTGAGGAAGTCTTTGGAATGGATTGATGGCAATGAGAATACCTCCAGTATAAGTCTGTCATAAGGTCAGATAAGTACGTAGCATTATCACAGAGCCATTTGTAGCTGCATTAATCCTTTCCTTCCGCTCACAAGGATGACCATCAACCAACTAATGATATTAAAAGGTGAAGACAGCCTTACATAGATTTCATTGAGCTGATATCGAACAGACAAATTCTGCAGAACTCCAGGCTCATGCAAATACGATAGCTTAGTCATATCATCAACTCCACCAGCAGGAGCATCCAAATCCTTCGGATAAATATTTGACAAAAGTGCAACCACCTTTCCATAGAACATAGGACAAGTTTCAAGTAGATGAAAGAAGCTAAATTATTAAACAAAGCAGAAATGTTAAGCCCAAGTCAGCAGAAGTTCAATTATTTTACCTAAAACTATAGACATCTAAGTCGCACCTCTTTTACCTCTTAACAAATATGAAACGTTAAAGACAGATGGCTACGGTTTAGAAAAATAGGAAGAATATAAAGCAAAATAAAAAGTTCCAAGGACTGAGGAATAAAGCGAAAATTCAGTTCTTTTTCCCCTCAATTATGAAACATTGCAAAGCCAGATCCATGAATTCACATACAGAGTCCTTCACGAGCTCTCAAACAAACTGTAGACATCCATTTTTTGTTCTTTTCCGTTTTAATATTTTTCTGTTTGTTGCAAGAGATATAGAAAAAGGATCAAATAATGTACTCCGCATCAGTTTACCAGTCAAAAATCAAAATTTGGTCAACTCATCAAATTGTAGGCCGACAGCGACCTAGATTTACATCCTTTTCTAGGAAGAACTTTGAAAATCCAAATTCTAGAAATGGATCAAGTATCAGTGCAAGATACAGAAAATACTTTCCAGTTAGTGTTATGTTTTTACCGTCTTCCCACTAATAGTCTGGATCTCAACTTCGTGTCCGTTAATTTTTGACACCTGTCCATCAATCCAAGCTTCATCTTGATCTTCAACCCAAACATGAGAACCTGCAACGATATTAACTGGTGTGCCCTGCATATCAAATCCAAACCCAGAAATTAGAACGCAAGAACTACAATTGTCCAAGCTTTAATAGCCCAAAATAGGAATCGAGGAGAACAAACGTTGTCTAAATCAAACAAGATATAGAAGGTTATGTAAATACAACCATGTTCCATTTTGTAATATGCAACACTAGAGTCCTGGACATACATACATATGCAAACCCCAAAACGTGTCAAATATTGAATACAAATGGCATGGAGGAAGGCCTGAAATTTCCAAGACTTAAAAATTCACATCTAAAGGCCAGCCTCTATCCAGACCGCTAATCTGTAGATCTTTCCTACATTTAAGCTCCTATAAAGAAAAGTCAATATCTCAACCAAGAAGTCTAGGCATCTAATTACGCTGCATGGGTAAACAACCCAAATAGTACATCAAAGCCTATCCACCAACATGTCCGGACATGTAATTAGACTGAATGATTGAATTACTAAGAAATAAATACACAAATGATTTTATTAAAGCCTATCCACCAACAAATCAAAACATCTAATTAAACGGCAGTAGTACAACCCAAAAGCTGAGTCTAACGTAGCTGCCTACAGTAACTTCTTCCTCTTACCAAGTTTGTGACTTCAAACTCAAAAGATACCACAGTTAACCCAAGAGGCAAAGAGTGGAATCTCTACGCTTTGTCATGGAACCTGAGGAAAGAAGGGAAATTTATTGTCTTCCTCCCTCCCCTTGTTTGGAACCATTAAGGAATGTTCAACTTTATCTATAGCTTCTCTTCTAATTATTTTCCTCTATTTTCTGTTTTCCACGGGTTCCAAGCAGAGTGTTAAGTGTTATAAATGTTGACATATTGTAACCGCAAAATGTGTGCCGAGTCTCAGAATCTCAATGCAGACAGTTGTAGCTATCTAGCAAAAGAATGACCGTTTTAAATAGTACTTTATGTTAGATTTAGACCTATAGAAAAAGTGACTGTTTGTTGACACTTGACAGTAAAGCATCAAGACGCCATATTTCCTATATACGACATCAAAGAGCAAGACAAGAAGCCTACGCTACTTAAAGATTATACAAAAGGTCACGTTTTGCTCGAGTAAAGAGTTCACCATCGCTAACATCGTACCATGTAAAAAGGTTAAAAGTCTACTTAACTTGATAGAAAAGTATTGCTCAATCCCTGGGGGGGAAAAAAACACTGATTTTTGCTGTCAACTTATGATTCAAGTCAAAAAGGACGAAATGAATATGAAAGCCTAGTTTCTTCTCTTTCCAGCTCTCCATCATGGACAACTACAAAAAAGCTCCAACACACCTCTACAGATCACCCAAGCATGCTAAACTGATCACACTATTCCAGACAAAAATGTTGGTATGTAGAAATGCATCCTAGTATATCAAGGTATAGATCCCACATCTTAATGCATCTTCGCCCTCCCATATGTTTGCAGTCTTGTATATCCATTCCAGCAACTCATCAGCCTCCCATCTTGCAAATTTCATCTAAAAGACGTGTCCCGAAGAATATCTCCCCTCAATACAAAATCTGAAAAGATGCTGCCTTCTCCACCATAATCCCAAAATAACCAAAATAAAATAAAATAAACTCCTTCAACCCAGAGGAAAAAAACCAAAAAAAAAAGACCTTGATTATCTCTCAGCACGTGAAAAAAGAATATCTGACGTGATCGGAAACCCTGGTTCGGTTTTGATTACAAGGCTTACGTAGATAAGCTAAAGATGGTATCAAACTATCTTACAGAGCTGTTTATGTTGCCAACTACCATCTGTAGTCAAAATAAGTAGGAGTAAAAAGCATGAACTGTTGTCGCATCATGAAGGCGGCACCTGGTGAAAATGACGACAAGTCGTGCAGAACCTCTCATATCCCCTAAGGCTACTAACTGAGGACATAACTTGCTTGTTCCAATGAGTATTGTCTTCCGGACAGTAATAGGTAGTCACACGAGCACCTATCGTAGCGGAATTTTGACGCAGTCGTCTCCTAAATGCATCTAGCTTTCATCGACAGATTTTATAACTTAAAACCTCTTTAAAATTATTTTCCCTTTCGTACAATATCGTCATATATCTGCCAATAACCATGTCTTCGTTTCAATCTACAATGTTATCTTTCCTCCATAACCCTAAAAAAGTCCAGGTGGCTTGTAAGAACTTGGGCAATTGATTCATACACACGCTTCAACAAACAATGTGTTAAGACTAAAACCATTGATCATACGACCTAACAAAACAAAAAAATCACCAAATTCTACCTCGTTCAGAAGGAAAATCGCGTACCATTTCGAAATTCCCAAGAAAATCTCAATTACATCGAATTTCCTCTTCTTTTCGCTAGCCTTTCGAGTCAATAACAATTCTGACCCCAATCTTCGATCGGAAACTGCGATCGTTCAGCAGTATCAGAGGTTCGGCATCTACTGCCGGCAAAAATGGCTCCGGTGATATGTCGGAAAGTGAACGGGCGGTGAGATTGATGCGGAAGAGTTCTGGATCGTAGGGGCCGTCGATCGTTGTGGTTGTTGTTGCATCGAGTTTGGGAAGAGTGTGTGCGTGGTGATTGGATTGTGGTGGTGACATTTTTGGAGAATGCTACAACTTCGGAGACGTTTGAGAGTACTCGCTGAACTTCGCCGCTTAGCTAGAGCTTCTTGTGGTTCTCTTTCCTTGTCTCACACTCACTCCATCCTCTCCCTCTCTCTCTCTCTCTCTCTCTCTCGTTTTTGGCGGGGGCGGCAAAAACGTATGAAGTGTTTGGGAGAGCGACTATCTTTACCTAAAAGGCTAAGACCGGGTTTTTGTCTTTTAGGAATGACCGGAGTTTATAAAGCCTAATAAGCACTAGTTTTCACTACGGTATTTTTTGTAAAAAAGAATTACTAGTTGTTAAATCAGTCTATATCCAAAAACACGTGAAAACTCAGCCTAAGCCACACAAAAAAAAAATCTAAATGCCTCGTGCGCATTGCCATGTAATAGCCCAACTCTTACTTTCACGGTGTATATTGTGGTCACACCACTAACTATAGTGTTGTGCGGGGATCCTGTAGTGCGACATCGGAGTCATTGATCTCGGTAATCAACTACTCGGATTGCATCTTGGCAATTGACGGCTCGGATCGTGGAAGTGCTGAGATGAAATCCGAACTGTTGATTGCACGATCAACGACTCGGATGCCGCATTACAACTCTGTAGTCCGGCACTGCACTACAGGATCCCCAATTGAGCAATACAATTAGGTGATAAAGAGAGTTTATTTTTAACGGGATAAAAAGAGAGTTGAGACACTTAATAATCAGTCCTAAAGTCGCATGTCTCTTTATTGAAAGCGGCCTAGAGCATATTACGTGTGTGCTTAAACGAGGACATGAACGCAAAATGTTGAAAACTATTTTGAAAACATTCCAAACTAATAAATTTCGTGAGTGTGATGATTAATATGTAAAGCAAAGATTGAGAGCAGGATCGAAAGAAAGTACTGGCAAATGTTTGGGATTAATCGTAACATTAACACGTAATTACCACAGTAGTCTGTAGCAATATGTCATTCTTACAAGCTACAAATGTACATTTGGTTGCTCGACGTAATTACCACGGTAGTCTGTAGAAATCACTTGACTTTTTTTTTTTTGTCTTTATTAAAAAAATTGCCGTTTGTTAATTTCAAACCAAACTTTTATGGGTTGCTCAACGAGAGGAATCGAAAAGAAGAAAAATTATGACCGGAACCTAATTTTCTGCTGAAGCAATGCTTTTCTTCCAACTTCCAAGGACAATGGCATGGTGACATGATGTCCAATGTGGCCGAATCATTCAATTCGTAGATTGAAGATGAGAGGCACCTTCCAACTTTTTATTCCAATATGATATCTTAATGTATTATCTTTTTAAATACTTGTTAAATTTCACTATTATTTTGAAATTTAGACTATTTTCCTATAGAGTATATAGATATAAATCATACATACATGCACAAGTAAAACTTTTTCTTTGTTGTCCAGCCCATGGAATTAATTTTTTTTTTTTGTCGTTGGCTCGTTAAGGCTTGTGAACAAGTTCGAGCTCGATTCAAGCCTAGGCCAATTCGGCTCGAGCTCGGCTTGTAAAAATTTTATTAAGCTCGAGCTCGAGTTCGTTAAAAACTTAATAAACAAGCCTAAGCATAGCAAAGCTCGGCTCGGCTTGTTTGCAGGCCCAATAACAACAGAGCTATTATTAGACCATGCTATGAATTGGTTTTCAAACTTCTGAAATGTTGTACTTTGACCCATGTCTCATTAAAGCTCCCAATTGATGTCAAATTCATACAAACGGCTCCGGTTACCTATAATTACAAATAGCCCAAATGAAGTCAAGTAGCATGTATTAAGAACATAACAAGTACTCTCTATGTTCCAATTTGTTTGCTCACTACGAAATTACGTACAATTTTCAAACTAAAAAATAATGTACTTGCAAAAATAATTTTCTAATGAATGTGGATCT
Source organism: Gaultheria prostrata (assembly GCA_036023075.1). Classification (NCBI taxonomy): domain Eukaryota; kingdom Viridiplantae; phylum Streptophyta; class Magnoliopsida; order Ericales; family Ericaceae; genus Gaultheria; species Gaultheria prostrata. Next base: position 6,684 of record JAXBDA010001053.1, on the reverse strand, counting down.
TGTTTGATAGATCTCATTGAAAACTCTAATACGGTGCAAAAAAAATTCAAAAATTATTTTGATAAATACATTAATTTTTAGTTTGAAAATTGCACGTAGTTTCGTAATGAGCAAACAAATTGGGACAGAGGGAGTATAAATTAAGGAGCCTTCATATGTACGACTCGACACTCATCACCAAGGCTTATATATCATTCAAGATATATAATTTGGGTAACAATCATCCTCACCACTTGACATTCCCCCCACTTTTTAAAAAATGCCTAAAATTTTGGGTCTTCTCACGGGATTATATATTTGGGAATAATATAATCCCTCTCATTTTGTATCCCCCACCATTTCAAAAATTTCTTGGTTTTAGGCAATTTAATCATCTACCATTTCAAAAAATCCTTGATTTTAGGCAATACAATTATTCACTATTTCAAAAAATCCTTCATTTTAGATAACACTATCATTCAAAAAAATTAGGCAATCCCTAGAAATAAGTAACTGATTTTTTCGGTCGTCCCACTTTTGGTTATATATATCAAGGGAAATAGTGGTAAAATCACATATAAAGAACTCACGTGATATAAAAAAATAGAATAATTATTGAATTTTTAGGGAAATTGGGTTAGCATTAGTCTTTTTTTTTTGGTCAAAATGGTAGAAGTTTCCATTGATAACAGAGAACCATTACATAAAATGTGGTTATTACACTCGAGAGAACCCAATAACCACATAAGAGGTCTAGCAAATCAGGAGCACGCACTAGAACCTCACAAAACAACCCAATCCAACGACATAATCGCTGATCTCCGCACAAGCAAAGACAAAAATCAACACACAACCATTCAAGAAACACTCCCACAGTGGGAAGAGGAAGCACACCATAAAAAATAAAAACTCTTATAGAGAACAGAAAAAAGAAAAGGAAACCATCACCGAGTCATTGAGTGACATTGAGCCACAACAGTGAGTCTGTGAAAACCCAAAATTGGTGATCAGATTTGGGAGAACAGAAACCAAAACCCTCGCTTCATCACAAACCATCCCAAGGCCAAAGCTTCAAGACCAGTAACCGAATGACAACCATAGCAGCAGAACCCAAATCTCTGTTGACCATTGGCCATGTGACAGAAACACCGGTGACGAGATAACGACGTCCAGAAAGAGAAATGGTAGGAGAGGGCAGCGGAGGAGGGGCGGTCGTGGATCGTGGCTAGGGGAATAGAAGGATAGGGAGTGATGGAGGGATAGATTATTCAAATAGCAGATCCGGAGTGTGGCCTCCCCCCCCCCCCCGCCACATCTGGGTACGTAGTGAGAAACCCATGAGGGGGGAGGAGGAGGAAAAAGAGTTGTGGCAGATGCTAGGAGGAAGGGAGAAAGGACTTAGGGTTAGAGAGAGGGAGGTTAGCATTAGTTTTCTCCTTCCATAATTTGATTTTCATAAACCTCCCCAAATTGGGGGGAAAAGAATGGTTACAACTTGGAACCGAAACCTTTATTGATTGATTCAAATCACTTAGTAATTGGAGTACTACAACTAAAAAACCCTTGCTTTGTTGAGTTTATTCTCAACTTTTCATAAAACACAACAATACGAAAAACCACCAGCCACCGGGCCCCAACAAACAGCTCGGCTGCAAGTCATCCTACCCGATTGTAGGCTCTCGAACCACGACACCATGATCATTTACAAAAACCAGACCTGGTTGCACCTGAAGTCCCTGGTAACCGGGGTTCCTTCTTGCTACACAATCACGTGCACATCCGGATTCTCCATCTCTATTTTCGCCGCCGCAGCCTCCCCTCTCGCACCCACAACTTCCGCCCACGCACGCTTTGACGCTTTCCTGAATAATAATACTAAGTCAGTTTTTGGAAGACCCCTCACCATATATAATTTGTTATTCAGACATACTTGACCTTAATATACATTCTTATTTTTTATTCACACCCGAAAAAAGCCTTTGGAAACCAAAGATTTTTTTTAAAAAAAGGACCATGAAATTGCACACATCAGCATGCGGGACTCACTTTTTGGGTCCCACACAAATGATCCGAATCATGCAATCATTTTAAAATAATTTCTCGAGCATCCATGCAAAAAATAAGCTCAATTGGATATGCGTAAGTGATTGATTTAAACTTTAAATTTTTCATTCAAAATTAAGGATCCTAACTTCTGAATGACAAAGTGAAATATTGGATCACCCACTTACGCATATCCAAATGTACTATTTTTTGTAAGGACACTTGGAAAACTATTTTGAAATTATTTAACGGTTTAAATTATTCGTATAAGATCCAAAAGTAGCCCCATGCGATTTGTACAATTTCAGTACCATGAGGTTGATGGATTCGGGGATACTGCTGTGCACGCACAGCAGGTGCTTGGCAGCCATAAAACGGTGCCGTTTTGAAGGGAAAACACGGAAAAGTTAAGAGAGAGACAAAACGACGTCGTTTTGGCCCTCATCCACCAAAACCCCCAAAAATGCGACAGAAGATGATGGAGAAGATGAGAAGAGGAGGAAAACGAAAACGAAGAAGAGGAAATCGAAGACAAACTCCGGAATCGAACCAAGGTCCCTCTCTCTCTCTCTCTCTGAGACTATTTTTTTTTTTCTTTCTATTTTTGCGATTTGAAAAAAGGATGCTCGAACTAGGGTTTCGATTTTGTTCCCGATCTTTGTTTTTTCTTCATTATGTACGTGTTTCTTACCGGAGCATACCATGACGGGTTGGAAAATGTTTGAAATGGTTCAGAAGTTTGTGCCAAGGGATGAACAAAAGCACGAGCTGAAATTTGAATAAATTAGAAGTTGCTGAACTTTTAGGGAACAATACGTATTATCTTACCAAACCCTCTTCTATGGACCCCTTGCTTCTGTAGGATCTTCATATGCTTAATTGATTGTTCATGAAAGCAAGGAAAGAGCATCATGGAGATTAGAGACTCAAAAAACTCGTTGAGGTACACCTCTCATTCTTACTATGTCATGTTTTTATGGAAGAAAAAATTCTGAACATCCTCATGTCCAAAAGTTGTTGGACTTATAGTTTTGGTGATCACTAATCTTTGATCTTCAGTTTATTACTACAATCATGCTTGGGAGTTTGTAGATGTGTTTAAAGTTTTACAATATTAGATAGATGCAATTTTATTTCCCGCTCTCCAACAATGTCGTGATGCTCTTACTGATTTGGGTTCATTTCAAATTTCTTCTCTCCATTTACTCTGTGTCGGCCTTTAAGTTTGGCATACACAAGCGGGCAAGCCAAGAAAGCATACACTATGATTTCTGGATGTTTGCACTGGAATCATGTCATGCCCAAGCCAAGCAAAAACCAAAACTATGATTTTGTGAACAAAGAATGGAGGGAGAAACATATTAGCAGAGAATTTGAAGACAGAAACATGTTTAATGAATGAGAATATGTTTGTTGAGCCCACTCTTATTCCACATTGTGTTTTTTTGCTTGGCTTAATACCAGTTTGACTGAATTGATCATCTAATCATGATTAAATGATGTTATCTTCCAGTTTCAATGGTAGGATTCCAAATGCCAGAGCTATGGAAATGGCCGTAATTTTCATGTATCGCTTGGTTTAACCAAGACCTAGCCAAAGAGAACAAGAAGATGAAGAAGAAATTGATGCAGATGCTAACGTGAACTCCTACAAATGGAAGTGCTGCTGGATTCTACTGGATGTGAATGTAATTAATGTAGAGTTATGTATGCCCAAGTGCATGGGTTGATGTTTAGTCCTACCTAGTTCATTTTGTGTTCTACTTATGTCATGTGCTATGACCGAAACTGATTTGTGCAATAAAGGAGAGGCCTTTCCATCCCATTATGTCTTTCTTGGTGTTTGAATTCCACCCTACTAGAAGTTGTATTGATGGTACACAATTGCAGTTTCAAATAAAAAACATAGCAGAATTATGTCGCTCCCATTTAAATTCCAAATAAAAACAATGGGGGACACGGATACAAACACGATGAAGTGCTTAATAGCACCTCTTACATGTAATGCTCCTATAACATCAGCAGAACAACAAAAAAAATAGCAACAGTGACTGGAAAAAATAATTCCAATACCAACCAAAAAATCCAATTACAAAAGCCAATTCCAATTCCAATTGTGAGACCCCACCAGATCTACAGAAAGCACCTTAAAGTTCATTACAAATCCAAGTGACAGATTTCTAAGTGATACAAATGTAAGTGACAACATCGTCAAAGATCATTATTTATACAAAGAACCACAGTCTCTATTATTACAAAACCATCTCCGCATGTTGCCATCTTCTCACGAGTTGTTTTCCGATCCAGAAACACGAATCAAACGAAAATCTCTCTCTCTCTCTCTCTCTCTGAGGTTTGATTTCTCTGACCCGGGCATCCTCTTTCTTTGTTTGAGAAGTCGAATATGGGCCTCAAGCTGTGCGGTTCTTCAGGACTGCAATAAATATCATACATAGTTTGAGTAGAATGGCAAAAGTGCAACATTTTGAAAGACAAAATTTATGAGAATGGAGAATGATTTCTTCTTAGGCTTGTAAAACCTTGGTGCTGCTATTGGACATAAATTACCAAATAAATGGCTCCAGATATTTGTTTTTGCGATAAAATGGCGTCAAACCAGACATGGAAGATTTTGGGGTAATCTGTGAGTTACACACCATAAACTTTTGACTTCTACGTTGTGGACCTAAGAACCTCACTACCTTCCAACATATGGCTTAAGAGCTAGCAATGAGTTTGATAAAAGTGAGTGAAGTAAGAAATTTATAAAGACTCTTACCATCTATATCAACCTGCCAACAAATGTGAAGTTAGAAAATATCAATGCTTACAATATCTTCCAAAAATTTTGATCTTAAACTTCAAAATTTAACGACATAAACTGGATTGAAATTCAACAGTGGAGTTGTTGTAGTTTTTGGTCCGGAATCAACTCACATACATTAAGCCTTTTCCAGAGTCAAGACACAGAAGTCATTATCATGTAGTGAAAACCACAAATATTTCACATATGACTAAGGAAGAAATTAGATGCTTACAGAAACAATGTTTTTTAGTGAATTCCATAGAGTAGGGAGTGGCTTGCCACGAACCACCTCACACTTTGCCTGCAATCGCAAATTGTGATACCTCACTTCCACTTTCGGTAGTTCTACACCAACCTTAGCAGAATCAATTAAAACCCCAACAACCCATTAGTAGATCCTTAAAAGGCAATCACAAACGAGTATGTCTACACAGACAATAGGAGATGAAAAAGAAGAGCCAACAACAAAGACGAGGAATAAACAATTTCTATGCAAAACCCGTCATGGTGTGCTCCGGTAAGAAGTTGGGATAAGACTTTACCAGTCTTACATTGCTTGACAATGAGAACCAAAAAATGACCTACATACATAAATCCAAACAGAAACACGTAGATAATGAAGAAAAAACTAAGATCGGAAAAATATAGGTACAAAAATAGAAACCCTAGTTCGAGCATCCTTTTTCAAATCGCAAAAACATGAGGAAAAAAACAACAACGTAGTCTCAGAGAAATCGAACCAGAGAGAGAGAGAGAGAGAGAGAGAGAGGGACCTTGGTTCGATTCCGGAGTTCGTCTTCTTCGTTTTCATTTTCCTCCTCTTTTCATCTTCTCCATGTCTTCTGTCGCATTTTTTGGGGGTTTGGGTGGATGAGGGACAAAACGACGTCGTTTTGTCTCTCTCTTAACTTTTCCGTGTTTTCCCTTCAAAACGGCACCGTTTTATGGCTGCCAAGCACCTGCCCCGTGCACAGCAGTATCCCCGAGTCCAAGGGTGATACCCATATCTTTAACCAAAAAAAAAAGGGCAAATTACACTGACCTCCCCTGAGGTTTTTGACTACTACAGATTCCCCCCTCAGGTTTGAGAAATTACACTGTCCTCCCATGTGGTTTGGTACCGTACATCACAGACATCCTAGCCGTTAAAGACCCGTTAGCTCTGTCAACTTTATGACCAAAAGCAACAACAATGTGACGAATTTGCCCTTAACCCAATTGATTCCCTCCGTTCCTATTTTATGGTCCCTTTTGGGGATTCCAACTTAATAAGGGAACACAATCATTGCAGTTTTTCTCATTTTACCCTTCAATCATTACATTTTCTTACTTTTTTAGTAGTACTAATTTCAAAATGAGGGGTAAAAGAGAGAATTCATTACATATTGCACATTTAGTTTTGAAATGGGACAATTTTTTTGGGACAGCAAAAAGTGCAAACTGGGACTATAAAATGGGGACGGAGGGAGTAGGTAATTGACATATTAGAATCACGTAAATATCTGATAACAATTGATATATTTATCTAATTAGCCTATTACTAATATATCACACAATAATTTACTAAATTTTAGACTTGCACCCTCAAACCATATCAATATCATGAATACTCGTAAAACTAATTAAATGGAACCACCACCACCACCACCAACAACAACAACAATAAATACACTCTCAATTTATAGAATAAGTCAGGAAGAGGTGTTGGGGTGAGTTCCCTCCATATTTCCCTGCGAAAATTATAGAGGTTACAAGTGATTTCCATCTCTGATGACAAGGTAGAATGACTTGTGGTGAGGTGGCCTCCCGCCATTTTTCCGCGCGGCAAGAGAGGGTGAGGGTGGGTGGGTTGGTGA